>JANHQD010003133.1:16288-48004 GCA_024721195.1 Marasmius sp. AFHP31
GGGGGAAAAATAATTTTTTCCCATTTGGACACTCATATAGATCAATGAATCATCCCCCCGGAAAATCGATGATTATCTCAGAGGATACATCCTGCATGGGCTGCTCGACATCCGGGAGGCCTGATGCTGGTGCTCAGCGCTCACCGGTGCCAGCACCGCCGCTAAGAATCCCTGTCAGTACCTCATCTTACCGCAAATGAGCTTGCTTAACGTATTGAAGATGTCGGTCTATACACTCAGCGCTGAGCTCACCGCTACTCAGCACCTCCATGCAACGAAACTGGCAAGTACCTCACCGATATGGTGTACTCTTCAATATTTCGCAACCTCAGCCTCCGGCCCTCCGCAGCTCCAGGCTGTTGTGATTGAATGATGTATTGTGGCTTTGTCAGCTTTGAGTGCCCATTCGCTACGATGCCAACCCTCCTTCCTCTTTCCGAATTATTGTATGATACATTCATCTTCTCCACTGAACTTCAACCTACTCATTGCTTTTAAAGCTTCTCATGGCCACCTATCATTGCCGCTGAGCCGTGTTTACTGACATGTCACTCCAGGTCGTCCTCCCTTCAAGCTCACTATTCGTGGGCCACAACCTTGAAATTACTCTGGATATGGATCTCTCCGTACCGCTCTTGGATAGAGGCGTGGACGAAGTCTTCCCTCCGTTAGTGTCTGGGTCACCGATGCTCTAAGTACAGATTTCCAACGTAGTCAACAATACTGACCAGATTTATGAACGCCGCTTCATGTGCACGGACGGTGGTAATTCTGACACACTTTAGTTATATATCGTAGTTTCATCTGATCCAATGTATAAGTCTTCTCATCCTTTGCATGATAGTCTGAACATGGCACTGGTCCCGCCCGACTGATGCCTATATAGTGAACCGGACTTTGCCGGGATAGGAAACATATGGAAAACATACGTTTGAGTTGCGATAACTCGCCGTTCTGAGCAAATACGGGTCCTAAGATGGCTAAAGGCATTCTATGATCTAGAATGATCATGTTTCGACGTGCTTGAGTGTACTTATCCCGGGAGATACAACAACGATCTAGGTTAGACCACTCACATCAAGGCAGTATTAACGTTCGGTTCAGCTGTCCGACATACTGAATGTTACTACCATTTCAATAAATAGAGTATAAATATGGAAGATGGGGATTTATGCATGGATGGATGCTATGTACTTTTTTTTGTTGAACTCCTCGACGGGGTGTTTAAAACAAATAAAGGGTGGTACCCGAGAACCCCGGGTACTCCATATCTCTCCAACTTCAGCCCAGAATCGCCTCAGTTCTTGCTCAGTCGACTCCAGTGCGCGACTCAGATTCATTGAATGATTGTTTTATGTGAAATATAGCTACATCTAGGGTACAGAAATTCGGATAACACGCGAAGGGATAGTAAATGTCTGCATGAGCGCTACTTGATGTCCTTCCCAATTTCTTCGAGTACCGCGGCAAGCCCACAACCTTATGATCTTCAAGGAACACCAATAAATATCTTCTCCGCGATATGCCCTGCATTCCAACGCCGTGATAAAGTAACAACGACACCCTACACGCCCGGAAACATTCATGAATGTATTTGAATGGCGTACCAGCTGTAGCCCCTTCTTTTTCTCGTTCTCTCTTATCATACTTTTGAAGTCCTCTTTTATCCCATCAAATGCACATACCTGATCTGCTCCTCCGTGTACTTAGAAGAACAGCATCTTCATGAGCGTGAGTGCAGGCCGCTAACGGTCACTCCCCGAGAGATTTGATGTCCTGTGAATTTGATTTAAGTCCCTAGTAGCCCAGGGAGGAACGTAATACAGCACACCTCGGATATCCCCCCCAACACTGTCCGCCTGGAGACGCTGCAGCTTCATAGCAGCAGAGCTAGATTGTTGAGGGCAATCCTCCCTGACAATACAAACTCTTCAGCAAGTATTCAAGCCTGAAGCACCAGAAAAGACTACCCTTTTACATGCTGCATCGACGTCCCCCTCCCAGTACCGTAATCCCACCGTATCTTCATCACGGTTCATGTGGACCCTCAGCAATTAGTACCCCAGGATAAGCTCCCTACAAGCTCTCTATAGCAATATTTATGAGCTGGTAACCGCGTAAAACCCATGTAAAATAATATACTTGCCTTACACCCTCCTCCGTGTGCCATATGAACCTTGCTTCGCCCATTTCTCGAGAAATTTGGTTGCAATCACTTCGAAGCGAGTCATAGCTCTAAAGCACATCGCGAATAAGCTTTTTGAGAGCGTGATCATCTAAGGTAGTCGGAACCTCACATACCTGCGATACGGGGCACACCCCCCTCCATGAACCTTGGAGGTCATATCTCTGCGCAGCCGCACACCGAAATCGTTGGGAACAACCTTCCTCGGATCACGGCTGTAAATGCTAGCGTTTGGAGCCAATATTGTTCCGGGTGAGCTGCTAGTCGATATGCGCTGCAGCGGATTGGAGGGTCCAAAAGAAGCGTGACAAGCGCCCAAGGGCCTCATCCGCGGAGCTGACCATTTAGGTAGGTTTTTCACGTACAAGGAACCCAACGTGTGACATGTGGTGCCTAAGGTGATCATAACCACATGCTGAGACGTACCACAGATCTGCCAGTGAACGTTACACTGAAAATCGGAAATACGATCAGGCCCCCAGGCATTGCTTTTTATTCTATATAAGCACTCGCAAAAAAATGTACAGAGTCTCGGACGGAAGGAGGTTCGAATCGCGGCTGACCCTAGTTAGGCGTCGTCTCAGGGTCCCAAGAAAACGTCTCCACCGTTTCTCCACCGTTCCCTCGGGCCCGATCCTCACTATTGTTCTACTTCTTGGGGCCCAACGGCCCTAACTGGCACTCGAGCAGCCTATCTTTGGCAGGCCGGCGTCCGATCTGCACATCTGATATAGATTAATTGTCGACGTCCCCTCATGATCACCAGACCTTGACCCTATCGAAGAAGGGTTTTCTGCTACGAAAGCATGGATACGTCAACCGTGAGTACGCTCGCATGGAACTCATGCCGCATGAAGACGCTGATCCATATGGAATGTTATGGATGGCCGTCTTCGAGGGCATGACTCCAGAGAATATTCGGGGCTGGTACAGAGACTCGGGGTACCTGTAGCTGTAGCTTTCCTTGTGAACCGAATCCGCTTTTTTGACCTTATCATCATGCCAAGTTTTCAAGAACCAACAACATGTATAGCGAGGATAAGATATGACGAGGATAAGTAATACGACCAAGAAATAAGCATGGACGTGGTATCAAAAAAGAAGAGAAGAGAAGAGTGTCGTCACAAGCCAAGAAATGGAAATAGAAAGGAGTCTGCCTAATTCTCCTTCTCCTTTTTCATTTTCATCTTTCGCCCCGGTGTAGATTGCCTGTGAGCTTCAGCTCGAGCCTCAGTCAAACCTACAACAGCTGCCGCGTTGTCGAGCAAGACATTGGTGGCAGTAGAATCTAGTCCAATGAACTCGGTGAAGAACGCTGGTGAAAGATTAACGACTCGTTGATCCGAATAATGCCACGAATCTCGAACGCAGCACGGGCACCCGTGAACCCTGCATGTGGGTAACACAGCGACAGCTCGGACAAGAACTGATGGACCCGAGGATATGTAACGACTGGCGTAATCGGAGTCATCAGCAATCGATGACCTGATTTGACCTGCCGATAGCACGAATTGTTCGATCACCGAATGGTGGCCGAGGAGATCGGAACGGGTTGGCTTGGGTAGTAGCAGGAGGGAAGCCGCACACGGTCACAGAATGAGAGCGCGAAGGAGGAGATGGAGATAGATGTAGAGGGGTGATCAAGGAGGGACTACTTGGGGCAGAGATTGTCGAGGAGGGACCGGGAACAGGAGACGAGGTGGAAGCTACAGGTGTTTGGGTGGAACCAGACACGCCATCAGCAAGCTGCACACCGTTCAGGTGAACATGGACAGCAGGTGCTTGCCATTCACGTGAACGGGAGCGTGAGCGTGCTCGACGAGTTCTCTTGCGGAACCCGTCAAAATGTGATGAGTTTGGTGGTCGGTTATAGGTGGCCTTGCCTAAGAACTAAAAGTAAACGAGTTAGTTCGTGCCAACAAAAAGAAAAAGTAGACATACGATATCCTTAGCCCATATAGTTTGTCCATAGATATCGACCTCCCAGTGTTTGCCTGTGCGAGGATCAACCCAACAGAACCTAGTGGGATGTTTCTCGCATCTGGTGTCTTCCCGAAGGGTACGGAGACAGGGTGCAAAGTTGAGCTTCGTGTCGACACCGTCGAGTTCGTCCCCCTTTCGCTTCTTTCCAGCAAGTGAACGGCGTGCAGCATTGCAGTGGGCAGGTTGACGCTACAGAAGTATAAGTCAGATACAGGAAAATAGAAGCAAGACTATGGACGTACAAGGTTGAATATCTCAAGGAGATAGTACTTCTTACGGGCCCTTGCGTTCTTGTCGGTAACGCTTGAGACAGGAGTGCGGTGGTCGTCTTCGGTCTCGTATGCGGTTGGTGGTTGACGAGCAGGATCCCCAGAGAGCTTGAAACCCAGCTGTGCGACTTCAGGATCAACCCCCATGATTTCACAGATGCGACCGAAGACGTCACGAAAAGGTGTGTCGATAGCAAAACGGTGCCTCCTACGGCTTACAGCATCATTGATCACATCTGAATTCAAAGGTAACGAGCTGTCGTAATGGGTCAAGGTTAAGATAGAATGACAAACTTGTACCTGAAGGACAACTTACGAGGCTGCGGTGGTGGTGGTGGTGGATTGTTTGGATACGGAGGAGAATAGTTATAGGCCTGCGGTGGGTAAAACTGGCTGGGTTGAGGCTGGCTATAAGGCGGTGGTGGATACATCGGAGTAGGTGGATATTGAAGAGTAAATGACGTGGGTGGTGGGCCTTGAAACATCTGGTGTTGAGCTGGTAGTGATGGTGGTTGTAGTGGCTGTTGTGAAGAAAAGGGAGGGAAAGGAGAGACTCGAGGTTGTGTGGCTGGCGGTAGTGGTGGTGGTGAGGGAGAATTTCGGGGATGTGATTCTGAAGGTTGCTGGTAGGTTGCTGGTCGCGAGGATCAGGGTTAATAAAGGGATGAGTAGGGTGCACCCCGAGCCAGTATCCTAGGCGAGGTGCCCGCGATTGCCATCTTTGCCTGTCTTCGTCGGTTAGTTCAGAATTATTCAGAGTCATGTCGCGACGGGGGGGGGGGGTGAAAATATGATATACTTTTCCTGGGCAGTTTATATGCCATTGAACCTGTTTGATACAGTATCATCGGGGTCGTTTTTTTTTTGGAGGATGACACTGTGGAGGAGGAAACGATGTCGTAGTCATCAACGTCGTGAGGGTTTCAGGGAAATGGACATGTCTCCCAATTTGTCACGATAACCGTGTGAACGTCGGGATTCTTGTTTGGTAAAAGCGCGACTACAATCATTAAAACAGCTGTAATCGATGACACTATACAGTTAGATTCGCCGGCTTTGCGGGATTAGATAGTTTGCGGCGCTCGAGCGCTCGAAATTTTTCAATGCGGTGCACGGGCGTTCCCGAAAATCTGATGCGTGCACACAATGCCTGTACATAAGCATCTTTTCCTCTATCCATGCAGCCCAAGAGCTCTGACGGTAGGCACACATACTAGGGTGATAAATCCTCCTTCCAAATCTTTCTTGCAGCCTTTCGGACCATCCCTCAAGAGCTATACATCGCTCAATTTTCGACAATTTTCGGTCATGGTGATCGGTCGGCTGCAAAAAATGCTGGAAATCAGTTGTTGAGGTCATTTTTTGGTGGGCCCCACCTGGCCCCACGCACCAGATTTTTCGAACCGCCCGTGCACCGCATCAAGAATTTTCGAGCGCTCGAGCGCCGCAAACTATCTATTGAACACATGATTACATTACAAACGATTTTCACTGACTCGGACAGTGCTTAATTACTTGGGCCTTTCTTCGTCAACTTGCGTGCGGGAGTGTCTAGCATCTTTACTCAGGGGCCAGCGCGTGGTGTATCTATCAAAACAGATCAGAAAATCAAATTCTTATCCATAAGCGCCCGGGCCCCGCAGTATTGTTTTGCTGCGCCCACGGCACTAGAAGATCAGAGGTTGAAATTCTTATCCATAACCGTATGGGCACCAGAATACCGGGGCAATTCCTTCTCATCGAGTGTCCCGAACTCACCTGGCAAGCGAAATGATCTCCTCCAGTATAAATCCTCCTCGTTTCCTTTTGCCTCTCATTGAAATCTTCTACGTTACACCCCGTCCTCGACGGTCGCCGCCATTCCTATCGCTCCCCATCCGAGCTCTCCCACAATCTAAATTTATCATGGCCACGGTGGCACGGGATGGCCGGATCAATTTCCAACAGAGCATCGCTGGGTCTGATAACCTACAGATCACCGGGCCTTGTGTGACCGTCCAAAACATCATTGTTATCAATAACCGCACCCAATTCATCATGACCATCGTCGCACGGGATGTCCGGATCGAGAGCTCCGGGCAGAGAATCACTGGGTCTGGTAACGTGCAGATTTCCGGGGCTTGTACCGTCCAAAACATCATTGTTGTCAGTAACCGCACCCAATTTATCAGGACCACCGTCGCAGAGGATGGCCAGATCGAGAGTGCCGGGCAGAGCATCACTGGGTCTGGTAACGTGCAAATCTCCGGGGCTTGTACCGTCCAAAACATCATTGTTGTCAGTAACCGCACCCAATTTATCAGGACCACCGTCGCAGAGGATGGCCAGATCGAGAGTGCCGGGCAGAGCATCACTGGGTCTGGTAACGTGCAAATCTCCGGGGCTTGTACCGTCCAAAACATCATTGTTGTCAGTAACCGCACCCAATTTATCAGGACCACCGTCGCAGAGGATGGCCAGATCGAGAGTGCCGGGCAGAGCATCACTGGGTCTGGTAACGTGCAAATCTCCGGGGCTTGTACCGTCCAAAACATCATTGTTGTCAGTAACCGCACCCAATTTATCAGGACCACCGTCGCAGAGGATGGCCAGATCGAGAGTGCCGGGCAGAGCATCACTGGGTCTGGTAACGTGCAAATCTCCGGGGCTTGTACCGTCCAAAACATCATTGTTGTCAGTAACCGCACCCAATTTATCAGGACCACCGTCGCAGAGGATGGCCAGATCGAGAGTGCCGGGCAGAGCATCACTGGGTCTGGTAACGTGCAAATCTCCGGGGCTTGTACCGTCCAAAACATCATTGTTGTCAGTAACCGCACCCAATTTATCAGGACCACCGTCGCAGAGGATGGCCAGATCGAGAGTGCCGGGCAGAGCATCACTGGGTCTGGTAACGTGCAAATCTCCGGGGCTTGTACCGTCCAAAACATCATTGTTGTCAGTAACCGCACCCAATTTATCAGGACCACCGTCGCAGAGGATGGCCAGATCGAGAGTGCCGGGCAGAGCATCACTGGGTCTGGTAACGTGCAAATCTCCGGGGCTTGTACCGTCCAAAACATCATTGTTGTCAGTAACCGCACCCAATTTATCAGGACCACCGTCGCAGAGGATGGCCAGATCGAGAGTGCCGGGCAGAGCATCACTGGGTCTGGTAACGTGCAAATCTCCGGGCCTTGTACCGTCCAAAATATCATTGTTGCCGGTTACCGTGCCCACGAAACTGCCAGGTTCAAAAGCGGCGCCGGTATGGATTACACCAAGCAGTTGAACATCGATCGTGGTAATAACAACACACACTCGGACATCACCAAGCTAGAGACGCCCCAGAACGATGAACGTAGTATGTGCTATATCTCACTTCCGATAATCTTCCTTTGTTCACGACGATGGGCAAGTCGGGGACAGGCAAACGAAAACACAGACTTATCAAGACGACGATAAAACTGACAGTACGTTCTGCATACCTGATAAAAACCTCAAAATTGTTTCTGACACTGGCTAAACACCAGTAGAAACGTTACGCCCTACCTCACCACTCCATGAAGATGGACTTCATCGTCCTGAACGTCATGACTCAGATGCCGACGACTCGTACCCATCGAAGAGAAAGGCTTCAAAGCACCGGATAGCATTGACACTGAAGATGGTGCTAAAGATGGCATTAGCGCCGAGGAGGAGGAGGAAGCCTGCTCAGTCTAGGTCTGCGGCCGGGAACTTTACTCGTAGAGCAAGCTCAGTACCACTTTCATTCCAGGCGCGATTAATCCCCAATCTAGGAGCCTGAGGTACTGACAGAAGGGACATACTAGAAGAAATATTCAACTACCAGAGTACTTGTGCCATGGCTTGCCGACATGGACCGACGGGAGTTCAAATGATTTGTTCAAATGGGCTCAACCACTCTGAACGGAGAACTCAGAAGGGGGACCCAGCCATTGAAAATGTGATCATGATGTGGTCCAGCGAACGCCCGCTGTGGTAGGACTCGCTCGTCCTCCGCTACAATACCCCTATCCGACATACTCCAACCGCACACTTGTTATACTTCCCTCCTCCGTTTCACATCCGACACACCGTTCACCACTCTGTCCGTCTCTCTCAAACTCGACCCTGTCCAACCAATACACGCTTTATCTTGACATATCCCCTTTACCCTCTGACTCGTTTCTGTCTGTTTATTACTCGTTTCATCCCGACATTTGCTCCCTTGACTCGTGCACGTTTCTGTTTGTTTCTTACACGCTACATCTTGACATTTCCTCCCCTCCCCTTTCCTTCACACCTCATCTCGTACCTATATGTCTAGTTTACTTCTTTCCTTTCGTTTCTGATTGACAATCCTATGTTTCGAATATCCGCCACACCCCTTCTCACACCGTCCGCCCAACGGCATAGGGACCTTGCCCACCCCTTGCAAGATTGATTTGTCTGGTGTCAAGCCGATACAAGTTTCGAAGGATTAGTCTTTCAATTTGGATCTTGAAGGTCCACGGTCTATTTTCTCATTCTCTGACATGTGTTTCGAAGTTTTGTATTAATACTAGACTAAGGTCTAGTGAATGGATCGACTTTTACTACTCGTCTCGCCGTCTCTCCGTTATCGTACGGATCTGTTTCCTCTCTCTCTCAACTCTCGGCTCAACCTACGACAAAGTCCGTCTAAAGGTGAACTAAGCTTTCCTTTGTCACCGCCAGAGCTTCTCATAAAGGAGGACTGGGAAC
Organism: Marasmius sp. AFHP31; assembly: GCA_024721195.1. Classification (NCBI taxonomy): domain Eukaryota; kingdom Fungi; phylum Basidiomycota; class Agaricomycetes; order Agaricales; family Marasmiaceae; genus Marasmius; species Marasmius sp. AFHP31. The sequence goes on from JANHQD010003133.1 coordinate 25,451, forward strand.
ATAAACGGGAGGAAGTAGTGATGTTACGCGGCTCTGACTCGAGCCGGTTCCAATCGGCTTAGCCGGAACTGGTTCGAAGGGAGCAGGTGCCGGAACCGGAAGGTCTTCAATTTTGTAGTCGCGGCTCGAGCTGGCAGAGCTGGTCCAGGAGTCGGTTCCAAACGGCTCCAGTTACTGAGGGTGTGGAACGTGCCTTGGCAGCTTTTGCGAGACCCAGAACATCCCCAAATGCCATATCTGACACTGAATGATGTTGAACGCGAAACACCGCATCAGCAGTTGCTTATTTAGCATTCATTGATCTCTCAACTGCAACTAAACCCACCCGGAGTTCATGCCCACGTGATGATACCAAGGATATTTCCCGGTCATGAAGGTGGATAATTGTGGAACGAGGACTCCCAGGATGCTCTAGGTAGATCTTTGAAGTGGTTTGGCAGTCTGGGTATTGATTGGCAATGCCTATCGGTTATTTTCCCTAACAGATTTTGCATGCCTGGGGAGCTGTATCGACTCCCGGTTCAGCTCCAGCTTGAGCCGGCTCGGAGCTGGAGCTGGAACTGGAAGTGCTGAGATTTTTGGAGCTGTCTTGGAACCGGCTCAAGCTGGAGCAGAGCCGTATAACATCACTAGGAGGAAGATGAATCACGACAGTACCCTGTCACTCTCCAAATCGGCCCTTGGACACATAGGAAGTGCCACGAGAAATCAAAGTCAAAGGCCATCAAGGAACACGGGACTAGCCTAGAACACATTCCCTGAATGCTGCCAGCTACAAACGATGTGAGGCTTGTGATTTGGGTGGGTTAAGATGGGTCGTCAAAAAACAAAACAAAACAAGGAAGACCGATAGGGATAAACGTAGAGACTCAAAGAATAGCGGGTTGTTCAGATTATAGGAGATCTAGAATCGTAGATGGCGCTTTTTGCTCACATTCTAGGTGCTAAACGGTAAAACTCTCACGAAACCAGCTTTGCTAGATGCCGACTCCTGCAGCAGAGCCTTGACAACCTGACAACCTACATACAGACGAACACTTACAACTGACAATTGAGGGGATGTCTTGGTAGTGTTGTAAGAAGTCTGGCTTTGAGAGACTACAACCTACTACCATTCCGAGCCTCCCACCTTAGGCACCACATGTCACACATCGAGGTGACCAGGTGAGGTTCATTCAAGTTGGACGTGAAGAACCTGCCTAAATGGTCTCCTCCGCAGATGAGCCCCTTGAGCACTTGTCATACTTCTTTCCGACCCTCCACCACCGCTTTGCTGCCCGCTGTAGCACATATCGACCACTAGCTTGTTCAGGACAAAGTGCACTCCAGATACTTGCTTGGACAGTCTTACCACAGAAAGCAAGGTTCCCAATGATCCCAGCATGCAAGTATAGAGGTAGACAACCTCCAATGTTCATGGAGGAGGGGGTACACCACTGTATACCACAAAGCAGATACATGAAAATTTTGACCTGTCTGGACCACCAGGCCTCCAAAGTCTTCTCTGAGGTTGCTATACTCTGCTGTAACCTGCCTTCAGGTCCTCAGGACTGGTTGCTGTGAGATAATCACAACACAAGCACAATATGGTACTTGTGGGATCTTAGCCTGCCACATAGTGGCAGCCAGGTACAGATTCAGAGAGAATTTCACTTGCACAACATTTGAGAGTAAGTTTCTGAGTTCTGCCGCGAATGGATCTTGAATGAAAACCACATCTCCTGCAGACTCCAGAGTCCGGATATCCCTTTTGCGGCTTCAAAATACAACCAGTGTGAAGTGTGGCTCGTGATTCACTTGACAAAGAATCTTACCATCAGATATGTAACAGCATGCAACCGGCAATGTGGTGTTCCTTTGCTTTTCCCATCTACAAATGACAAAACATCAGAATTATGGAAAGCCGGACTGCCATGCTCTCCGCCAATCAGTACGCCATCAAACTTTTGACATGTGCCATCAGTGACCCCGGAGATCCCGGAAATCCGGATGATGAGTTCCAGACAGCCGGGTATCTACGCTCCAGGGGTAAATTTTACTTTCACCCTTTCCTTTACTGCCAATAACCCCCTCACCAGTATGCTTTCTGGGATGGTTCAACATGTTTTCAATGCACTAAATATGTGACTTAGATAGAGTCTTACCAACAGAAAGAGGCTGTATCTAAGTGTGGTAACTGTTCACTTATTCTCGTCACTTCTCTCCTCACACGCCAGCAGCTGATGAGGGTCCTCGCAAATAAATATAATTTGGGACTGGGTACAATCAATAGAAAATAGTTTGGATTTATTGAAGCAAATGTTGTTGTACCTGTGATGCATCCAACTTGTCTGAAGAGACTACTGCATCATAAGCATTGTCCTCTTCATCAGAAGTAAAATTTACATATGCATCTAGAACTTGCTCATCCCAAACATCACCTTCTGCCCCGAGACCTCCATTCACCCCACCCATATATGCCTCCCCTGCATCGTCGCGCAACAGGACTAATTTTGCCATTTCCTCCTCCAGCTGTGCTAGCATACCTTGGTCATCCTGTGAGACTGAATAGTCCTCGTCATCTTGATTGTAACCCATAATAGGCAGTCCAACTATGTTGTCTCCAACAAGTTCCTCTATCTGCTCCAAGACTGTCATATACACCTGCCAAACATTATCTTGATTCACTGGCGGTTGTCCAAGTGCACTGTAGACACCTTCAATGATGACATGAAACTCGTCAGGCACAAGTTTGAAGACTTCATGGTCAGTAGGTGCCCAGAGCTGTTCAGCCTCTGCAAGATAGGATGCTGTTGGGTCAATATTGATCTAAACCCACAAATGATTGAATACATAAGTCATGTCCACTATAGATGGAGATTCACCTTGAAGTTCACGAATCCGTACTCCTCTGGATATTCTTCCATATCATTCGGAGACCCGCCCTGTGGTAGTACTTTGTCCTTTTGGCGGCGCTTCTGTGTTGTATTGTATCCTTCTGCCCAGCCGTCAAGCTCCGCCTGAATCCACGGGATGAAAATCCATTTAAACACATTACTAACAGTCAAAATGTAAGTGTAGTATAGGAGATTAATTTCATAAAAGTGAGCGATGGACCTACTATTGGAGTGGGTCTGAACGGTTATATTGAAGTTCAGGAAAGCGGGTAGGTGTGTCGAGTATGTCTTCGAATCCAGGTGTAAAGTGCCGGCGGAGATTTGACTAAAGAATTTCAGGGGGAATATTCTTCTTGTCTCGCTTCCAGCGGTGTTGAATGGTTCCCTCTAGGTCAGGGTCTAAAGAGCATTGGATGTATGTATGACCTTTTGCAAGACAGAAGTTTAGAGCCTGGGTCACTTTGAATCACAAGACATGTATCTAATTCTGGTGAGTAACAACCGTCTTTGATATGAATCCAACTGAAACTTACATCCAAGTTTCCTGATAGTCTCAAGATAGAAGTGAAATATTGACCACAGATTCCGGTTTGTCCACCACACCCAAAGCCACTTGATCTGACCTATGAATGGGTCAACACCTATGTGAAGACCTATCCCATACTTTTTCCACTTGTCGTGCTGGTCAACACACCACACGTCAGCTGCCCCAGCCGCCCAGAAGCGCTTGCGCTGCAGATGCCCTCTTTTTCTCTCATGCACCAAGTCTGGTTCCCATTGACAAAACCACACTGTCACCACAGACCTGCTTATTATAGTTAAAGTGAGCTCATACAGTGTATACAACCAGTCTCATACATACCTTGGTACTCTCATGTGCTTGTCGCAAGAGAGTAGACCGACCATCTCTTTGACACCAGCCTTCGGATAGTGCTGTCGTAGTACTACCATTGCATCCGAGATAGATTCTACTGTGTGTCCTGGTGAGCTTGATGTTAGCCTTTGGGTATTGAAGATTAGGGGGCGGGGGGCATTGCCTTGTTGTCGGGTCCCAAGTAATCCAAGTTGATGTCGGATTATTCGGAACTTTGTGAGTCTAATTCACAGGAGGTGTGGTCAGTATATTGGCAGCTCTAGAACTTGAAAGACACATACCCCAAGCCATACCTGTCTGTGTCAATATGCCGTCACAATTCGGTTGAGGATTTCCCTCTCCATAAGGTGTCTTCGTGCCCAAAGACGTCGTAGTACATGCTCATAATCTGATATTTCACAAATCAATTTCCGACATACGGCTGGTAGTTATTGACCTTGCTTTGAAGAAACTCCAACGACACGAGGAGGACACTGCACCCAGGCTCTGGTTTCAATGGAACACCAACAAGTTCAACATCCGTGATGTAACGTCCGTGAAAGCAAACAAAATCAGTGCAGGGGTTGATCTGGATGGACCTGTTGTGGCAGAGTATGGACCACACCGACCCTACTTAATGACACATGGGAAGACTTCTGCAAAGGACAAGACATGGAAACCACCAAAGGGCGTTATATCTCTCCGAGTCATCATTGCTGATGATGAGTATGAGCAATATGAGCAGGCAATTGAGCAATACTCGGTCTGACCTCTTTTCATTTGACTGAATCTCCGGTAAACTCACACTGTCAACCATTCACAGATTGAGTCTGAAGCAGAAGTACATAAAGTCACATCCACCCTCAATCGTCCGCGAGCAACAGATTCAACCAGCTCGAGCAGTGTCCATGAAATTTCATCTCAGGTGTCCCGTCGTCTGAGTCCTCTCCCAGACTTTATTGATGAGGGTGATCCGAAGTCTTCTCTAGACAAAGACCTATCAAAGCGAGCAAGAAGTGTAAGTCAACATCACTTTTGACTTTGATCTGGGTCCGTGCCTTTCTAATATACTTGAAGGATTCCATGATGAAAACACCTCCACGTGAAAGCCGACGAGATCCAACCGAATGGCAATCACCTAGCGCCAATATCCTGCGCCACCTTTGTTCCATTGCACTGAGTGATTCAAGAAGTTCTCACAAATTCTTCACTTCTGCGGCTTGAACTAAATAATATTATGGTTCCGGGAGCATGTGTGGTTACAGCGGATATGAGAGTGGATCATGAACTTGGAACGGGTGATTTCAAGACCAGCCATATAGCGACACTAAACCTAGTCACTAGCCCGGAATTGTCGAGTTTCCCGGGCCTTGAGGCACTCAATAACTCAAAGGAGGTATGTCTCAAGCAGATTTATCTCAATTGACTCAAGAAAGGGTGAGTTGACTCAAATACTTTGCCATCATTTCACTTATCATGGTAATGGAATATAGAAGGAATGTTCGCGCCCGATTTGCAGGGTCTCAGGAGCTTCAGAAAAACCTAACTGAGGCCAATACACATTATTGGGCTGCAATGCTCTTGAATATGGCTTATGATTACATCGGGACAATGGTGGCCGATTCAAGTAAGTCATTGGTGCCCCTCAGAGTCGTACCTACTCATCCTATTCTTAGACTGGCCAGTCCCACCGCAGAGGATCCCCCGCCTACAATATGTCCAAGTGACAATATTCGTGACACACAAGCCAGACCCACTTTCACTCAAAGGATCTCCAGTGGACCGTGCATTCTTGGTTGAGGAAATGATTGTGATGGAGGATACCGACAGCTTTGTCAAGTATATTCATAACGGAAATGCCAATCCGAATGACCAGCTCATCCCCAATGATCCGGATTACCCAAAAGCGGAGTTCTTATCAGCAATTCAGCATCTGCAGTATGAGAAAATGCATCGACTAGTATATGTGTCGGACTTCCAAGGGTATGGGGACCTTTTGACAGACACCCAATTAATGACATCTCCGTAAGACTTCCTCACTCCAACTGATGATCTCGAGGCTAATTCATTTGCAGTGACTTGGTTGACAGTGATAATGTTGCTCTGTTAGGTGATGGAAATGTTGGGGAAGCATTCAATCAGTTCCCTTGGGAACATTCATGCAACACTTGGTGTGATTGGTTTGGACTTGGATCATTCACATTTGACAATAATGGGGTCTTGTTGAACTCTGTGGTAAGGAAGCCATCTATCTAACTGGTTATGTACTACCAATTGCTGGTAAATATATTTCTCTATTGAGCACAGGAGTTAAACATTTCCCACCCTCCCAACCTTGAGGCTCACAGAGGCAGAGGCATTGAGTTCAAAGTAAAGTCTGGAATGCATGTATATTTTGAAATAATAGAGCTTTGTTTTGAGGATCAAGTTAAGGAATGGGAAGACAGAGTAAGCCTGTAGTGAGCAGGGATGCAGTTTGACGTATGGTGGTACATATCTCCCACAGCTCAACTTCTCACTGCATGGTGACTTGCGGGCTTGAATAGGGTCTGGGACCCAAGGCATCAAGTTCTGAGGATATCTGGAGCATTAGAATCACTTTTACACTGTCAAAGAGAGGTTCTATCACAAGAGACTGAGTTGGGAAGGTGATTTGACCAATCTATCTACTACAACTGTCTCAACCGCTTAGGCCGTACATTCATGTCATTGTCAGTTCCCGTGATACTCCCAATTCTGCTGACAACTTCTTATCTGCACTAATCCTTCTCTGCTTGGTGACCTGTAGTTGAGTTGGAATGACAGGTGCATGGGTGATGAGCTGCCCCTCTGTTGAGTCAGATAGAGCTTGACTGAGTTGGTGTGTTACCAACTTCTGCACCTTGACCCGATGCGTATCTGACATTGCTCTCTTTGCTGTACCCTGTGCACCTACCTTCAGAAGCCTTCGTTGTTCTCCCAACACCGAACACTCGATAAGATACCTGTCAAGTGCGGGATCCTCTCTACATGGGGAGATTCTATTCACTCAGATGTAAGACACAGATAAAAACTGATAGAAGGTGATCATATACATTTCTTTCCCCTCCGCTCCGGAATATAAAACTCCGTTGCCGCAGGACTCAAGTGAACCGATGGCGACAGCGCTGGTGCCTCTGGTAACAATCTCTTTGAAGAGACAAACTTGGCGATCTACTCCAGTGATATGGCATATATCACACTTTGCCGGCTTTGTTTTGCTACAATAGGTACTGGAAGATTAGATGAGGACAGAAAATAAGAAAGGAAACACAAACACATTGGCTGTAAGGGAATCCATGCAATTGGCCGGGAAGCTTGGGACCAAAGTCCAGATCTGGAAGTCTGATCGGTAGAGTAGAGTGGTGCAAAATCTCCATGAAGGCCGAGCCTTGATGTCAACAAACAGAGTTTCATAGGTGGAAAGGTATGTGGGGGAGTCCAATAGCCCTATGCAGGTATTAAGGTCTGTAATACTATGGCTGACAGATAGTAAATCACATACTGTACTTCTCAAACATCGCAGACAAAGGGTCCTTCAAGCCGTTAGAATAGGACCCTCCAAGGCGAGCCCACATATCTTGCCCGAAAATTGTGGCACCGATGGAATCACGGAATCCTGTGTGCTCAAACACCGGCTTGATGTTGGTGGGCTCAAAGAACTCATGGAGAGAGGTTGCTGGATTGGATCGTGACCAGAACTCATCTCTATCAGAATGCTTCTCCAATGCACTCTAGTGACAAGTCAGTTTCAAAAAAGAGTCAACAAATAATACACGTGGGTGGAAAATCACACACTTTGAAGTCATTTACCAGGTTTTTCTCATGTTCCAAACATCTCACTGAATCCTTCCCATAGACAGCAAGATAACAACTGTAATCCTCACGGTCCTGCATGCTGGGTGCCAGGAGTGTACCTCTGATACACCTACGGATAAGTGCCCTAGGTATCATTTTTGATTGAGCTATAGTAAATGAATCAAGGACAGAGACTCACCATATCTCATTCTTTTGGCTGTCATGGCAGCACTGAAACACAAATGTGTAGCATGCGCAGAGAAGGTGCATGCACCGCGATGGATTCATGAAAACCTCATGGTCCAGCAGAAACGGTGATTCTCCTAATAAACAGTAGTGAACGCTATGAAGTCAATGAGAACGGAGTTAATGTCTACTTACCTGCCAACCAGAACGCATCATTGGAGGTATAGACACCTGCGCCATGAGCAACATCACAGGCCTTGAAGACGGAGATCGCTAGTTTGGTCCGCTTTTTCAACTTGCCGCCAGATGCATGAAGCTTGGAGAGGTATACTTCCTCCACCCACTCAGCAAAACGAGAGACAAATCCAGAGAAATCATTGAAGACATCAGGAGGTGTCGGCTTTGCTGACTCAAGGTCAGTAAGCGACGGAAACCATGTTGGCTATAGTCCAAAAGTTGGAAATAAGACTTGGGATATCGTCAAAATAAGAAACACACCTGTACTAGATTGTCCAATGCAACAAACGCAAGGACATGGGTCTCAAACTCGAAGGCAAGTGATACTTTGAATTTATGATCTGTCTTTTAAACATCACACAAGTGAGCAAGTAAAGTGAACATATCAAAAAGAGCAATACCTTGTTAACATTAGCCACCAAGTTCTCCCACTGTGCCTTTGAGTATAATTGCACTAAACAATGGGTGAGAACGGCAAACTGATGGATAGAATGGAAGCTCATAAGTTATACTTTCAGTAAATAATAGAATATCACACACATGAAGAACAGCACTGCTGAGGTTGACAATGAGGGCACGACCTGTACAGGAAAGCGCACCTGGACCCGAAAGAACAAGGTCTAAAGGTTTGTTCTGTAGGTGTTGTGGATAGAGATGGGTTTGGTTGTTCTTCTGTCCTCGCTTGAATGTGCAATCACTGGGTAGAACATCCACAAGTCCCTCTCGTGCCCTAGACCTTCTCTTTTCACGTGCCTGTTCCGCATCAGTCCAATCTGCCCACATATTGATCACCCACACATTATACAGCCTGATTTGCGTGATAACTTCAGTAAGAATCCGTCAGGATGCCCATGACTCACGTCGCTCAGGCATCAGTCAAAGAGGGAAGAGGAAAATTGATGATGGTGGTGGTTGAACGCGACACGTTGTTGATCAACAATCAGAAAGTGCACATGTGGGTATGTTTGGTTTTGTTTGAAGCAATGCCCAACTCTCAATCCACCTGACGCAACATCAATTGTAACCGTTTGAATATTTCTCATCTCAATTTTTATATGTAATATTGCTCATTAGGTCCATAGGTTTATCTATGTATGTTTATCTTACCTTAGATCTCAATGCCTTCGTTGGTACATTGCCATTTGTGCAGTCCAATGCCATGGGAATTCATTCTGATCCAGGCGCTCAATGGGTGTTATAGTTCCACAACCAGATCCCTCAACCTCCAAGGGGTTGGGGCTCAATATTACTGTGCAGACACACTTTAAATGTACAGACATGTCATATCTTGACTTATACTAACCTTAGGTTTGGATGAGTACATCCAAAGTACTGTACAAGTCGAGATTTTAATGTATCTGAGTGGCAGTGCCCGGATATTCCATCTGAGCAGTTCCCTGGGTCCTCTGGCCCGGACAAGATATATCAGTGAGGCTCCGCGGCTATTAATGTTCAAGAGCGTGGCAGTCCGGCTTTCCATACAGAATATCTATCATGTTAGGCATTGGTAGCCTTGGGAGAATATTCGAGGAATGACTCAACAAGATTGTATCAACAATCATACTGTTGGTGGTCAATGAACGACCTAAGACATGTACCTACATGATCATTCATGGTGCTCATGTAGGTACATGAGAAGCAGGGTCCTCACCAGCGTTCATGAATGTTCATGAACAACCGGACATTTCATGGACATTCATAAACTGTTCATGAGCTTCCAGCGGCTCATGCCTGCATGTGAGCCATCTGAGTTTCAAGGCTGCTGCAACAACACACAACATCAGGTCTCCTGGCACTTGTTCATAGGGTGTTAGACAAATTTGCACCTTGTGGATCATATGATGACCAACTGAACTGCACAGCCACCCAATCAGCTTGGAATGCAACCGCCAATTTCTACAGTCCACTCTCAACCCAGAATTTATATGTTTTATCTCTTTAATTGGGCATGCAGCATGCGAGAACATAAATGCAACACCTAAGCCTCTGTAAATGGGCTCTCCTGCGAGGGATACTTGAGATTTAACAACACAAGTCTCATCGTCTGCTACAATTTTGATTCGAAACAATACAGTGGAATAGAATCAAAACAGGAGCTGGAGGACATATCATGTGGCTCACTGTGGGGCTGGGATGAGATGGAATTTGAAAAGGATGTAGTTGGTGGAGTGTTTGCAAGATCTTTCACTCTGCTCACCGGTGAGTTGTGATTCCAAATTTTTCAACTCCAATCTGACTCCTGAGTATGTTCTCATCAGGTACTAGACCATTGACTTTCTCAATTCAAATTTGTCTGAGGAAGACAAAGCCCTCAATCATTGGTTCACAGGTAAACATTCACATCTTTCTTTCCATTTACACCAACTGAGTCAGGTTTGAGGAAGATATGATCAATGGACTATACACCATAACTTTTTCTGCAGCCTCCTCGCCCTTGTCCTTTGCCTTCAGATCCTTCTTACACCCTTCCATTCTCTCATTCCAAAACTTTCCATGATACTGTACATACCAACACAATGCCAACCCAGCATAGATGCTCTTACAAGATCAGTATCTTCACTCAAATTGACAACAAATAAGGCACCCTCATCAAAGGACAAAGTGGCGAGAAACGCATATAGGACAGCTAATAGAGTTGATATGGCGTAACCTGAAGATGAGAGCTACTGTGATGTGGGTATAAGGGGGATGAGATCCCTTGGACCTGGCAGCAACTTGGATTGGGCAACGTCGCAGCCTGGCATCCTTATACAGGAACTGGGCAAAATATTTGAGGACTTACATTTTGTCAACTGTGTATTTGCATTTGCTGCCTTTGTGGTCGTCAAAATTCACTCCTACCTAGACTGAATGTAAGCTTTCTGACCTGTCTCATATGAATATGTCATGAAACTTCTCTTCTTCATGAACTCTCAGGTCTCTACTTCATCTTGCCAATAGACCAACCCAACAGGAAGAACCCTCATCAGACTGCCATTCCCTGATTTCCACTCAACAGCCAATTGTTTTTTCAAACACTTCTTCCTTTGAAAACTGTGAATAGAGACGAATAGCCTCCAAAATCATCAACCAGACGTAGCTCGGGAGACACTATGGTGGATGATTTGGCTGGTTCCAATGGAGAAGGATGAGCAAGAGGAACTTGGGGCTAGTTTAGCTGGTGAATGTGCTTGGAAAGAGGAATACTCTGACCTAAACTGGGTACAGACACCAATACACACACCAGCTACAGCTGGGCAAAGCCCCCAAATGCATGATTTTGCTGGCATTATGAAAGTGGTTAGCATATAAATTGTATAATAACCACGGTGCGTCTCTTTTCTGGCTTTCTCAGAACCTTTTTCTGACTCAATGCTCTTATCTGTCAATAACGCAGGACTCTTCATCAGATTGTGCTTTATATCTGCCAAATTCATCATTCATCCCAGTGTTCTTGCTGGTTGTGATATTGCTTGTGCTGCCAGGGTGAATGCCAATGATACCATACATGCTCTTTTCATGTGTCTTGATGCGTGACAGAGCCAAACTTTGTGCTAAAATATTGTTTGACTACCACTGTAGTCATTGGAAAAGCCGACAACACGAAGGGTATCAATGGTGGCTATGACAATGATGGTTATGAATGTTACAACAATGGCAAAGATGATGGCAACAGTGGCTACGACAACAGAAATGATAATGAGCGCGACAGCAACACCCTGACAGTTCCCTCTCTATCAAATACTTCATTTACCTTTGCATTCTCCCAATCCAAAACCTCTTGCCACTCTCCAGCCTGAACCATTCCAACCATACTAGAACCATATCACAGGTTGACAGCAGATGTGGCCCTTTGCCAAAGGATGACATAGCGAATAATGTGTATGAACAACTATGAGGGTTGCTACAACATACTCCAAGAGTAAGAGTTGTGTTGTGGCAATGTGGGCTAATGTAGAGTAGAATATCACTCTGAAGCGGTGTTATGGGTCAAGCATCTACCTAGACACCCACAGCTTCAACTATGTTCAAAACATTTGCAGTGCCAGACCACTGATGTCCGAGAATACCAACTAGATAACATCAGATTAAAGCACCAGCTATCTCCCTTGAAATACCCTTTGACCAACCCCTGGTAACCTGTCAGCAGAATTCTCCTGCAGCCAAGAATGACTACACCTGAGCAAAGGTACACAACACCCCACAGCTGGGAATAACAGTAGCTATGAGCACAGTCAGCACCTAGTACTAAAACTCCACCACTTAACATCAATTCACTGTCTGTCTGTATCAAGAAATTCTGACTTAATGTGTGTGCAACTGGGATCAGGATAAGCAAGGACCTCCAAGGAATAGATACATACCTCAGAGTTAAACGTAGTGCCAAAGAAACACATCCCACAACAAAACCCTCCAAACAGGCACTTGGACCAGACCCTTTTGGACAAAGTCAAGCACCAATCCCCACTCAGGACCAGATAGAAATGCTTTTTCATTATGCTGGACAACCATACAAGTTTAACAAACCCCAGCATACTGCCGTTTGACTGTGTAAGTCCAACTATACTCAGATAACATTCATATCAACCCCCATACTGTACTAAACTATATACTCATTATCCATTACCAATTACCAGTAGCTTAACCCTTACTTACTCATGATTACATAAAAAACTATGTAGAACAAGTATATAAGGCAGGACTCGAGCGTCTCGGGGCCCCCAACCTAGTTATCTTGCATCTGTACTGTGTATTCCTACTCTATGATATCTCCCTTACCTTTAACTCTCACTCTTACCTTTGTAGCTTTGTAGATAGAACAATAATAACATTATTGTCTACTAACAAATCTAACCCTGCATGAAATGTTTACCATCAAATCAACCTCAGTCCTGTTCAGCAACCGAACTCGACTTGGGTCCAATCCCCACCGTTAAATCTTATCCTTGACATCCCTTGTATCACCGTCATCAACAGGTATCTCTGTTGTTAGGCAGTGCTTTGGCAAACTCTTGTAAACCCCACCCTGACCTTCTCTTCTCATTCCATACAGTGATTACTATCCACATAGAAACCAGTTATAACAATACATTCAATTGTTCTAGCTACTAATATCTATGTGAATCCTCGATTGTGAACTCACCAAGCCTTGTTTAAACCTTAGACTTAACTTACCAACTTAAAGCCAATCATGTTGTATTTTCTTGGTCTCATGTATGTGTAAAAAGTCAATGATTTGCCTACGTTGATATTGTTACTTGTATCTTGCCAACCCTAGTTTTGTTGTTAGTCTTTGTTTAACATTGAATTCTAACACCTCCATTTTGCACGCTAATCTCTTCTCATCATTTATTTGCAGTCTTGAGTGTTGTCAGTAATTGAATCCTAACAAATGGTGGATTCAGATCAGGCAAGGAGTTTGAAATTGGTGGTGAGTGCCAGGACAGCAATGAAGACTTTACTGGTTGTCCATCAAGCTCACTTGCTTTCTGAGATAACAAAGACATGAACAGAATGAGTTGGGCAACATCAACAAAGTCATCAACTACAAGGTTTACTAATACTCCTAAAAGCCCATCTGAATTTTTTTTAATGGTTTTGGCCTTCCCATGAGCAGGCCTATGAGAGAACGTTGAAGGTGAGCTTTGAGAATGCAGAAGTTGGTTTATAGGTCCCTGACCTGTACCTTTACATGTCCTAGAGGTTGAAAAGGCCCTCCAAGCACCATCCACAAAGTGTCTTGGCTTGTCATACCCGTGCTTCAAGTTCAACAGCATGTCAGAGAACCATGTGAAAAAAAGATTCTTACAATAAGAATCTTCTTTGTCATCCACCTATTTGCTGGCAGTGATGTTGGGACTAAAAATATCCTCAGATGGAAATGATGTCATGATTCTTATTGTAAGAATCTTCTGCCATAAAGCAATCAAACCGTGTTTCAGTTTCCACAACCTGATTGAAAAACATAAGGAGGTAAGCACATTAGTGTAGGGGATGGAATAATACAGTAAACATGCAATGAAACTCATAGTCCCAAGTGTCATGAAAATGGCCCAGAGAACACCAGAAAGTAGAATTCAGACTCTGTACCCACTCCTGCCAACAGAATCAATGAACTTGTGAGATCAACAAACAAAAGCACAGTAGGCCTATAAAAGATACACCACAAGCCAAATAATAGCCATGAATGGGGTCCATCAGAATGATGGATCATGGGCCAGCAATTGACATGAAATATTCCAGCCTCGAAAGCTGATGACTGTATTAGCAGGTGCATATAAGACTGGCCAAGACTAGAATTCAACTGAGATTGTTGAACATGTGATATACATGTGATACACAATATTGACGTGTTGTTTACGTGTCTACTATTTATGGATCTTTTACTATATGACACTTGCATTTGTATGAAAGATACTATATGGAATCCTGTAGGTACTCTGTAGGTACACTGTATCTCTTTAGTTTGTAACAAGGTTCAGCTTTATAGCCAACAGTGTCCAAAGCTGACTGAGCTTTCTCCCTAGACTACTTAGACAGAAAGTCTGTATGACTATGCATACTTACTCACTCTGCTCTTCTAGCAGTTATGCTTACTACTACCAGAACTTTCAGGCCAGCCAAATTCTGCGATCGAAACCGAAATCGATACTGAAATGAAACGGGATCGAAACAAGAAACGATACCCTGCCAGACAATCGAAACTACATAGCTCGAATCGAAACCTTTTGATTTATTTCGATTACGGGTGTCTGGCCGGTCTCACCGGCGTTTCTCGGCCAGTTCCACAGGATGTGACATCAGCCGCCAGCGCCCGCGTTGGCTTTGACATCTGTCAGCGTGGTCTTTGTCCAAGCCAACTCGAACCATCTCATCAACCTCCGACAAGAGATACTACTGCCACTTGGCAACCAAGCAGACATATTCTTCAGAACTCATGCGTGCGAGCAGTGAGCCTGGCATGTATAATTTTCGTCCCGATTTACCTGTTTCTGACTTGGAGGCTTATTACTCTTTACCTTGCAGATATATACTTTCCATATATAACAAATGTCCTCTATCTTTCCTCAATACAGCCCCAACTTCTGTGACTGAAAAAGAAATGCAATTCGCGTGAATCTGACAACCCAGACAGTAGCGGCCACCATTGTTGTGAACAACAATGACTGCTCGTTCCATATTGTCCTTTTTCGGTCTTGAATACTGTGGCTGCCACCTCTATTCAGGCTTGATTCATTGTTGGTGGCCCACCATTGTCTTCTCTCGACGCCTATAAAATAGAGAGATTGTGAACGGTCAGAATGTGCTTCGTTACCCATTCCCTTTCCTCGTTACTGTCCAGCATATACACCTCGAGACTATCATGTCAGAACCTTCACACCTTCATTGGAAACATCTTGCAGTACCGACTGATCCGCAGTGTCCTGGAAACGATGGAACTTGCCCTAACAAAGTCAGTGTTCGGCCATGTACTGGATCGCACAATCTGGATTGGCGTGGATACTGGTATGAATCGGTGAGCCGTAACATTTTTGGTTGTACTATTCATCGCTCACTCTCCCTATGATATAGTGTGAAGGTCCTAACCCAATGAAGACTCACTTCATTTGTTGGAGAGAGGACATCCCTCAGATTGGACTCCCAAAATTCACCAAATACAAGTTTGGGAACCACAGCAGCCTTCTTAAACTCCTAAACACACCCGTCACGGAATCTGACTTTGTTCCGTTTCCTCCAACACCGGCTAAGACAGTCAACACACCACAGAAGAAGCCCCTCGTAGGGCGTCCTCCTCGCTTTGCTGTGGATGACCTATTCGACCTCAAATCTCTACCTCCCACACCTACACATCAGCGCACCATTTATACCGACATTGCTGAGGATTTGGCCGTCGATATGGGTCTTGCTCCTGATGGTGACCACAACAGCGACCTTATGATCGAGATCGAGCAGAACGTCATGTCTGCTCTCGATGTGGACCCTCCAAGCATCCCCCAACAGATGACCGATGATTTGTCAGTGACCCCCACACCTAACAACCATAGTCTTGTTTCCAAAGCGACCACCAGCACTGGACTTGCCTCTGCTACTTCCTCACCATCAGCTCCACCATCTCCTTGGATTCACCTCGGGACTATGGTGATACAAAACAGGTTGTTGTGAAGGGATAAAGCCGTAACGCATGTATCGGGAAGAATTGTCGTCAATCCCCCATGCCACCCAAACCTTCGACCACGTGTACGAATCTTCTATGCAAATCTTGCTGTCTTCGATATCAAACTGAGTATCCCGGTTCTGGTGTCTGCAAAACCCACAAGCCAGAGTCTTCCCGGGCCCCCGCATCATCGAGCAATGTAATATCTGTTGATCCAACCTCTACACAAGCGGTTGCACGTGGTCGACCGCTTAAGGAGATTCATTACCAGCGGAGAGAAGAGGTGGAGCAATTATTTGCGGAGCGTATGAAGACTGTTGTTCACCGGAAGCAGTATGAGGATGATCAGAAGAAACAGGCTGATGTTTGCTACTGGAAGGAAGATGGGCGCGCGGTTCCCTTCTCCGTGTTCCTATCAACATTTCCCTGGTTTCGTCTCGATGACATTCCTAACAAGATGAAGACACTTGTTGGCGATACTGTAGAATTATTCGATGCGTCAGCCGCCACGTGGAAGATTACCTCCCTTTCCTTCACCCGCACTGGATGCAAAATAGCATATTAGCAGCAGAATTATTTAAGGAATATACAAGGATTACTTTTTGAGAACTTTAGAGAAGCAAAAATATTTTTGTCAGAAAATATGCAAAGACTATGTTTGACATCTTGCAACTGAAACCTAATGTCATGATTATTTCATTCAAAAGTTGCCAAACACATTCCTTTCATATTTTTCTAGCAGAAATATTTTTAGTTTTCTAAAGTTCTGAAAGAATAATCCTTGCATATTTCATAAATATTTTTGCTGCCAATATGCTATCTTGCATCCAGTGCCGTAGTGTTCACTCAGGCAAAACAATTCTCCTTCGCTCCGCCATGGCCTTCAAGCCATCATTTGACGAACCTATCCCAGAGGACATGCAGGCTGCTGTGGACACCCAAATGGCTCTATACCGGTTGTCAGTCTCAGCTTTTCCCTCGACTCCCAAAACTCCGGCCAGCCACAAACAGAAGACCAGTGACTCTGGTGATCCCAATGATCACAGTCGTACTCCTACTCGCCGAAGGCTTCTCACTAGTGGGCATGAGGGGTCTCCAGCTCCTGCACCCTGGCCAACTCCAAGTCTGAAGAGAATCACAAACACACCTGTCCTGCAGAGCAGCAACGATTTGATCCCAATCTCGGACCTACAAGCCTCGTCAGTAATTGACCTGACCGAAGACTCTGTAGATTCTCCATCGTTGCTGGTTTCGGATACAGATGACCTCTCCCTTGATCAGATGTCTGACTTGCTTGGAAAACCTTTCAATCTTTCTTCGACCTCACCAGAGCCCAATTCGAAGCATGCGAAATGGCCATATAAGTATTTCGCTCCGATGCACGTTGGGTTCAAGAAGATGGAATCAACCACTAATCGTGCCTCATTCAAGGACACGTTTGACTGTGACTCGGGAAAGGCGACTATCAATTGTCATCTCAAGTACTATCTATGGGCTCCGTCAGAAATTAGTGAAACATTCATGCAGAATGTGGGAAGTACTTGGAGGGATTTTCAGGATGCAGTCGCGCAACATTTTGGGGGTCATAAACAGGTTCCCGGTGTTTCACAGTTCCGAGCGCAGTCAAAAGGAAAGGTCAAAGAAGAAGGCAAATCAGAGTTTACTCTAGTGGTAGAATGACAACTCGGATTGGATGGCTTCATAAGTATCGACAGGTATCAATATTGCTGTATGTTCATGTATACGAATCACACAAAGTTAAGATCAGTTAGATTATATCTGTATAGGTCTATTAGCTGCAATGAATGATATCATCAAGTTCCCGGCGGTGATTAATTGATTTCCCCATAGCACGTTGGATTTAAGTAGTGTGGGTAACTTTGACTCCCATCCCCCGGCGAATACAGAGCTTGCATCTCCGTTCCAAACTCCTCAAATCCTTTTCAGAATACATATCTGGGAATTAAGGACTCACAGACAATTCACTGGAGGGTCCCAGGTTTGATTGCGAGCACTCCACGGGGGCTGGAATTCGATGTGAGGCGGCAATACTGTAGCAATACTGTGACGGAGTTACACGTCGTTACAATAGATTGTTGTTACAGTCTTGATCACTCGAATAGAACGGTTCCAACTCAATTGAACTCTGAGTAAGTCAGGGAGATTTACGGTACATTTGGGGGGTTTATATATTGTTGTCTAGTCCAGGCTAAGTCATATGTTTGAGGTACTTTCAAGTAATAAGAATCACAGAATAGGCTCACGAGTCGAAAACTTGAGTCCAAGACCTCCTAGAAAGGTCTGTTAGTCTACTAGCAATACAGAGAATAAATTAGAAATAGAGAATGAGTCCATGCGTGAGTCGCGTCGACTCACACGTCTAATTCAGAGTCCAGACGTGTCTCGCCCGTGGGAGTTGGTCACGCGTCCGCTACAAATACCACCACACTTTTGGTGGGTTGTGTTCAGGTATTCAACCATCATACTAGTCGTCTCAAAATTGCATTGTAGTGTCCATTTACAGTTTTCTAAGTATTATGATACTATTGTAACTCAGCTGCTGAGGGCATGCAATAAGGAATCTTCCCTGCCACCAACAACCTGTTCCTGAGGAGCTCATTCCGCCGCTTGATCGTCTCATCCAAAAAGAAGTCATAATTATGAGGAAGCATGTCGCGAACAATAGCCTGATACCCAACTATCCAAGAATTTGTCTGCTCCACAACCGAGGAATTGAATATCCATTTACCATCATCTCCAACAAGTTCTGACCACTGTGCTGGGTTGCAGTGCTTCTGGCAGAACTCGCCGGTCACCTTATGCTTGGACTTGAAATAGAAAACATCGACGGGTAGTATGACATTCTTGAAGTAGTCGTCTTTTGAGCTATGAGATGCAACTGAAGGGAACAGTTGTTGTCGTGAAAAATCACATCGGGAAGCTCATCCCGGCTGGGATATACGGATTTAAGAAAGTCCTGAGGAAGGGAAAGTTAGATTGAGCTTGGATGGCAAAAGAATAACCAAACTGCACCTTCACTCCTGAAATAGCCTCAGCACCAAACATCGTGGCACGTCCAGTGATCATACCACAGCAAGCAACAACAAGCTGTTCGTTATGAGTTCGCCGGCAAGCAAAGCGAACCCGTATCTTGACATTTCCAGAATCGGATTTGTGAGCAGGCTCATCAAGCTCCTCATCGTCAGAAAGGTCGTCAGAAGCCGCTAACAAATCTCGAGACTCGGTCCCTCCAACTCGTTCCAACCATTTCTTCAGTAAAAAAAAACCTTTACCTTTGAGGTTACGATAGTCCTCCATTGCTATGTGACTTTCGATGGTGCATGTTCTGCAGTTTGCCTGGACTGGGTTGTTGCAATCCACAACCGCACACTTCGACTTTTCCGACTCGTAGTGAAGGCTACAAAAGTGTGCCCGGTTATTGATGAGAGGCTGGTCACAGTTGTGTACCTTGCAACATGGTCGACCAATTGTGACTCTGTCAGTCACGACAGCACGTAATGGTCCTGTCAGATAGTACACGCCTGGTTAGCAACAAGTGAGGAGACAATCATGATTCATCACTTACGAAGCCCTTGGAATGCATCAGGTAGATCGGTTGGTATGAAATGCTCGCATATAGAACATGCATGAAGCCTTTCAGGCTGACCATTTCGGTCCATATTCTTATTCCGAGCACACTGTGCCTCCTTTAACCGCTGGTCATGTTCAAGGTTCTCTGTAAGCACCAGGGCTTGGCCGCTCTCGGAACGATCCCGTAAAGGTGCATTGAGTACAAATGCACGCCAGACTTGTGTTGAAGTGAGGTTCAGCGAGCTGTCATAGCTGGACCCTTCACCTTCGCCGACTGAAGACAATGCACTGTTATAGATTGCCGCCGAGTTTTGAGCAGAAACCCAAGCTAGGACCATCCAAGCGGTGACGACTTCGCAGAGTTTCTGGGAGATGAAGGCATGCTGATCAAAGTGAATGAAGGATGGAACCGTGGCGGAATAGTAGAACCGATGATTTCTATTGACAAAATACTGGGGATAGTAGCGAATCTCACAGAACCGGCAGCGCAGCGAGGTTGAATATCCATTTTCGGGACCAAGGAGAGTGAAAGTTGTGATCTTGATGCGAGAAACAGAATGTTTATCGAGTGGGTGATGGCACTGCATGCATTCGTGGCAGGGAGGATAATACATTGAACATGCTATGACAATACTCCGTAAGAAATAATTCTGGCAGATAACACTATCTCGAAGACTCGCCTATCCGATGCTTTTCTTTTACCTCCCGTTGATCATACAGTCCAAACATCTCTCTCTCCTCGTCACTAAGCTGCGGTACTCGCTCTTTGTCCCATATCCATTCCTTCAAATGCAACCACATCACACTAACATCCTCGGGTGAAATTGACCTGAACGAACTCGTAACGAAGGCAACGATATGTGAAGGAAGCTCAGGAGGTGGAAGATGGTCCCTGGAAGTCGAGTAAAGGGTAATCTTGTCCTTGAGATACCGCACAATGCGCAAAAACGATGTGAAGATGGCAAAGTTGAGGGTTGAGGGTACTGGAAGTGACTGTATGTGTCCAACAGTGAGGTTGTGTTGGTTGTGATTGGTGCTGCTGTTGGATGTCATGGGGGTGGTCGGAAGGGGAGGGTGTTATCATAGACTACTCACCCTTTTTATACATGTAGGAAGCTATTGTTTGACCCATTTGGACAACTATTATGAGTCCCGCCTCGGACCTGTGCTTTGATCACCGCTAAGCCCAGAGGTTAGATCGAAACACCGGAAGTAAGAATCGAAACTATTGATTAAAAACAAAACTCAGAAAAGTTTCGTTTTCATCTTGCTTGTTTCGATTTCGATTCCAGTTTCGATTTCGGTTTCGGTTTCAATAGAAAATTTCGCTATAAAGGGCACACTCACGCGGCAGATAAGACCACTATATACTAATAGGTCCTGATCCGAGTTCTAAGCTCCAAAGACGCGCGAATGCGATATCAAAGGTGCGGGAATTTGTGGATACGGCGTTGATCAAAGGTTCCGCTCTTAGCCTAGTACGCAGTAAAGGCAAGATTAAATCTAGTTCAACTCCAAGAATAAAGGTTCCAACACAGGCAGTTCTCAAGCACTGTGACAGTTCCGAAGTCTAGGGTTCGTGTTTTGTATGGGTTTACAAGTGTTTTAGTAGGTTCGGAGGTGTGTATAAAGGTTCAATTTCGAGTGTAGAGGTGTGTAGGTGCAAAACAATGTGCTTCGGAAGAGCCAATCTTTGGCCCAATTAGCTTCAGAAGACACTCTCGTCGGCGAGTAGCAGCAATCCAAGACAATGTGCAATCAAACAATATAGAACAGGACTCCAACTAAGTCTGTCTTTCAATATACCAAAGACCAATCGTCAGTGGCAGCAATATACCGAGGACCAATCGTCACAACGGCAGCAATAAAACCCTTAGCCCAATTAGCTTCGGAAGTGCAATGCAATGAGCTCAGCCTTTCAATCGGCGTCGCAAGACAAACAAATTCAAAGTTCAGTCAAGTTCAATTCAGAGTTCAACCGCGTCTCTCGACACTTCTATTTCCGTTATCTAGTTCCAATGTCTCTCCGACAGAAGTTCTCCCGAGTCTACTAACTACCCACAAGTGGTATAGCTTTGTAAGCTCTGCTACGGTCGTACTTCGATTACCACCTCGGCGGTTTATGCCTGCGGGGTTCTCTCTATACTTCGGTATGGATTGCCTGAGGATTCTTCATGAAAACCTCAGTCCTTATATACTCTTACAATACCTAATTCTACCGAATCGTACAAATGTCACAATTTCTAGCTTCGGAAGCACAAACTACCTATTTCAGCAAGCATTCGGAGGGTTTATTGTTTACTCTTCGCATTTTAGACCCAAAGTCAACCATAATTAGTGCTTCAGAATGTCCTTCCAAACGCGGTAGTTCCGTACTTTCCTATCTGATGTTTCAACACCATATGTTCCGTTCTTATCAGTGTATCTGCTTCCGCAGTGCGATTCCCGATTCCGTTCCGCTTCAGAATCCTTTGTAGTTAATTCTGAAGTTCCTTCTTCCTAGTCGTTGGGAGTCCTCAGAGGTTACTGGGTTATACATCGCGCAACCTCTACTGGCCTCTCCTAAACAAGTGGTTTCATTTAGACAATCCTTAAGGCCCATACCGTATCTCTACAGCAATGGCTAATCCCTTCATCAGTTATCTTATTCAAATATTAGTCGGCCCTTGTGGGTCCCTTCTAATTTCATTATTCTTTTTTTTTTTTTTTTTTTTTTTGAATCTACCATTTATATCCCGGTGCCCGATCGCAGTCCGGGCCCAGCACTATCTACATACATGCGCGTCACGCCCATAATAAAACAATGCTAGAATTCCCCTCCACTTCGTTATATAGGCCCGCCGCCCGAAGCCAGCAGGCAG
>JANHQD010003135.1:3456-13804 GCA_024721195.1 Marasmius sp. AFHP31
GATGGATGAGTATGAGTCGGCCCGTTTGAGTCATGGAGTTGAGTCAGGCGTTTGGGGAACTGGGGTGAGTCGAGGTGATGGTTTAGCGCTCAGTGTGGACTTGGGCGCTTGTTGGGGAAACTTAGGAGGAATCGTGACAGTACCTTGCATGAGTTGGCATTCCCATGTGTTGTCATGCCTTACAGCTAATCCACCAAATTCTCCCTGCTAGGGCATAGATTGTTGAAATGATACACTTGTGCTAGAAGAATCTGGGCACTCACCTGCCAGCAGTGATAGTATTCTATTGAACACTGCCAGTACAATTTGGTTTGGGTGATCTATTCTTTTACCAGTGTGGTACACATCCTCCAACTTGTACTTGCTGAGGTCCCACCCCCAATGGATAACATAAATGCAGTTGTGAAAGAGATTCCTGAGGTAATGTATTTTTTATGGGTGCTGAGCCAGTAGCTCAGAGAGCTCAAGCAATAGTGGTGGCACATACTATTGAGTATAACCCCCACAGATCCCAGAGTGAATAGTGCAATCTTGCTAGATCCACAAAGGACATAACAGTGGTGAATCTAAAGGAAGTAAGGGTCTGACATACATCACCAGAGAGCATACTCACAAGCATTGTATCAGCTAGGGCACTTTTAAGAAAGCATTAGCACCAGGAAGGACAGTCCACAGTGAGGTCACTAGGTCATACTTTATGAATGTGGCCATAAAGTCAACTGTAACCCTGGTCGTAAGTTAATTTTTGTCAGAAAGGGTACAAGACATACTAAAACTGAACAACACATACCCCCATATAGCTTTCAAGTTATTCTGGTGCAAGTAATCAATGTAAAGCTCACAGTCTTCAGTCTTTGCTGTATGGAAGCCAATAATGGCCTGTTGTATAAAACCAAGTGTAGTGGATGCAACATAAAGACTTGCAAAGGCAAACAATAGGATGGTGCAAACAAGATATAGCCTCAAACCAGTTTTGTCCCAGTGGTAAAGGACATGCATGCAAAGACCAAAGATTATTATGTACATTCCTGTTTGAGTGATTGTCAGATTTTACTAAGGGAAGTTGTCAACCCGAAGCTCACCATAGATGAGGAACATAGACTTATTGATGAAGCATGTAAGAACACATGGATACAGAGTTACAGTAAATTCACTGACTGAGAAGGTGGCACTTGGCACTCCAATGACTTGCCCAAATGTAAGAAAGGGAGCAAAATGTTCCTTGGGGCTATCTTGGGAGGACATTGGATCACTGAAGGGCCCACAGAGTACAAGAGATGGGACTTACCAGAACTCAATCTAAGGGCTTTTATGTGTAATGCTTGTGTACAGGCAATACTCAGAAAAGTAAACACATGAGAGATCAACCTGGTATTGCAGTGCC
Source organism: Marasmius sp. AFHP31 (assembly GCA_024721195.1). Classification (NCBI taxonomy): domain Eukaryota; kingdom Fungi; phylum Basidiomycota; class Agaricomycetes; order Agaricales; family Marasmiaceae; genus Marasmius; species Marasmius sp. AFHP31. The sequence goes on from JANHQD010003135.1 coordinate 4,841, forward strand.
TTGTGAGAGTGGTTTTGTCAAGAACAGGACTAGGTCTAATGCCCCTCAGGCCATCTTCTAGGTCAGGAAGTCGAAGTAGAATCAATAGATAATGAGTGGGACACTTGTTACACAGTACATGCTGGGTACAAGCAATGTGAGACGAAGTTGTCAGACTGGGGAATCTATCTACAGGTGTCCATGAGTATATATGTCAAAGTACAGCATACTGAGTCATGGGAGCGAATCCTAATAAGGAATAATGAAGGAACATTGTAGAACATCAAGGAATATCAAAGGAGACAGGTTGAAACTGATGGAACAATCAAGGGATGTCAAGTACAGCAATATCATGATGGAGATCATATGGAATGATGAACCCAAGGTATAGAATGATCCGGAATGGCCGGGAGCATCAAGGAAGCCATACTGCGATACTGGGGACATGGAATGAAGTGGAATCAAGGGGAAGTCAAGGATAGTAGTCCGGGGACCAAGGAAACAAGAGGAACAGTGGGGCAATTCGTAACAGGTTTGGATACTGTGCTTCAAATTTGTCCAGGAACTTTATCTCAATTTGGACAATTCAAACCACTCCAAAGCTACAGCCTGTGCAAGTCAAAGATGCAATCCGGAGGGCTGAGAGAAAAACCAAGATTACTGGTAACTGTAGATGGGAGCTATTTTATCATGATTGTCTTCTCTGTCCTAAAGCGCTAGATGCTAAGACTATAGAAGCAACGGCGGCAGAAGTCGACTAGCAGAGACAACGACAGAGATGACAGAGACAACAAGCAGAGAGCAAGAGCAGGTAGATAACTGGTCCCAACGACAAGTTAGATATATTGTAGACAAAGGAGAAAACAGAAGTACTACTCACCTGGTCCCAACGACAAGAGGTCAAGATGAGGGACCAGGTGCAAACTACCTAGCTTATATACTAGGATGTGAGTTGTGCGAGAATAAAGAAAGATAATAGGGAACAAGGGGAGAACAATAGTAGTCCAGGTATAGAATAAGAACGAGTCCGGAACGAGTAACTGTTGTATGTCAAAGAACAAAGAGAACGATGGAAACAATAGATGGAATCAGTTGTGAAGGTGATGTGAGAGAACAAGGAGAACAAAGGGGACAATAGATGGGATCAGTTATGAAGACAATGTGAAGGAACAAGGAAGGAAATGATGGGAATGATGTGGAAAGGGGGGCTGGGTATCTAGTGGGCATCAAAGTATCAAACAGGCGCTGAAAGGGGAATGGGCGCTAAGAAAGGAAAAGATAGGGGGAAAAGCGGCACTTCATGACATTCTCCAGTCTTCTCCAACCGAGTCTGAAAAACTCCCGCTAGTAGAGCATCAAGAAATTGGCAGATGAGATGGTAGCACTCACCACTGCCTTGAACAATCCATGCCCAAACTGCACACTGTCTACTTCAGCTCTTGCCCTGAGCAGTTGTTCCACATTTACAACCACTCCGTCCTGGTATGGGCCTATATCATCTTCAATCACACCTGCTTTTTCCACCCAAGATGCGTTTAGGATTAACAGTACAACCAAGAATCGTCATGAGAGACTAAAGCCCACCTACATTGTACTGATGGCCTCTGTCCTCAACACCTTTCTCCTATTGTCTCTCAGGTTCTAGTCAACCATCTATACTGTCCATGGCTGAATTTGCATTACTCACCATATGTCTAAGCCACTGACGCAGTCTGCTTAAAAGAATTGTGACACCCTGATGGTACAGTATTTTCAGCTCTTTGGTAGCTGGTACTCCTCAGCTGACGGTTAAAATATTTGGCAGGCCTTAATATCCTCCAGAGAAGACTGCATCAGCTATAGCAGAAGGCTGGCGCACCTCTTGCGGTTGTTAAATGCGGAGGCTTGTGGGGGCAATGGTGAGAATGAACCTTTTCAGTGAACGTGAGTGGTTATGAGATTGCCCACATTTCATGTTGCTAACTCCCGCAGATCGTGAACATTGTTGTAGAAGAACATCCCATCACAGTCCCAAAGCCATTCTTGATGAGGTTTCATTAGTGTTGCCAACGGGTGGGTTGGTTCTAGGCGGTTTGGGTTTTGCCGGTTTGAAACCCATTTAAATGACTCCAGTCCGGTTTCAAACCGGCTTAACCCGGTCAACTGCGGTTCAAACCAAATTTTTGTGAGTTTTTATTTTCAAATTATGTGTCCCCTAGTGTAAGTTAGATGCATAACTAGATAGCTCTATGTTGATTTGTGCTCAGCCCCAAACTAGGATTGGAGCTGAGTTCCAATCCATTGGCTCACACTGAGCACATAAGTACCAGTTGGAAATCCCTCACCAGCTAAGGGCCCATATCTTATATAATATGAGGCACAGTTTCAGAACTATACCTCATAGAAACTGTACCTCACGTCATCCGTGTGCATCAGGCATCCGTGCCTGACTCTGGCAAGTGCACGCTCGGAAATTTCTGAGCCAGCGCTTGTGCTGTAAAGTGCCGTTTTAAAAACCTACTTACATGTAGCTTGATCGGACCGCAGCTGCCCCAAATCTCAACAGTGGACATATGTATACTGATACAATAGTTTTCTCATGTAGGTCTACAGACTACCACCAAAAAATAGCAAAAAAATAAGATATCATACATTTCACGGTTTGAACCAGTTGACCACAGTTCAAACCGGGCTGAAACCGGTTTTTGGTCCCGGTTTGGTGGAACCGGTGATACATCATGGTTCGGTCTGGGTTGAACCCAGGCGGCAAAACCCGCGGTTCAACCCACCTGTTGGCAATACTAGGTTTCATGTATCAATATCAAACTCAGAAGCACATTCGCCTTGTCTATCTGAAACATCACTTCTCACTTGGCTTGTACCTGCTCTGTGTCCAAATTTCACAGGAATGCAAGCCTGCATATTCCCTCAGCTCATCATACAGCTTACTCATTGTTTGCAGGGAGTTCTCCTTCTTTATCCCTTCACCTTGTTGCAACCTATGTGGTATTGTCAAGAACTGGTCTAGGTCTAATGCCCCTCAGGCCATCTTCTAGGTCAGGAAGTCAAAGTAGAATCAATAGATAGTGAGTGGGACACTTGCTACACAGTACATGCTGGGTACAAGCAATGTGAGACAAAGTTGTCAGACTAGGGAATCTATCTACAGGTGTCCATGAGTATATATGTCAAGGTACAGCATACTGAGTCATGGGAGTGAATCCTAATAAGGAATAATGAAAGAACATTGTAGAACATCAAGGAATCAATCATGCGATACTGGGGACATGGAATGAAGTGGAATCAAAGGGAAGTCAAGGATAATAGTCTGGGGACCAAGGAAACAAGAGGAACAGTGGGGCAATTCGTAACAGGTATAGCAAGCTGATAGACCTATGATAGATTATCGAAGGCTACTGTCCTCTTAGAACCATCAGAGATTGCAGTATGGCAGCTTAGAGAGGCTGGATGCTTCTACGCCCGGGTTGGTCATCGTGCTGGAGGTGATAATTCAGATACTCGACGGAGAGGCTGTTAGGTGACACTCTGGGCATATCCGAGATCAGCCTCAACTGCCATCATTCGGCTTCACGTTACATTTTGAGATGAGATGGGATGGTGAGTTCCAACATGTGTTCTTTCAGTGCGTTATCTGTACCAAAACCAATCAGAGTGCGAGCTCACATCCCTGGTTAGAATATTCTATACTACACATTTTGAGTACTGACAAGACCTGCTCATGATGTGAAACTTGATATCTTAATACCCAAGCGTCTTGAAGCAGCCAATATTATGCATTTCATCACTGGTATGTCAAATTCTGTCTGAAGCTTGTGTAATCGACCTATTACATATATTCGAAACACCCATTGATGACATTGAAGCTGCATTGCTGAAACAATATCAATGGTCTGAGGGCTTCTCTTTGATGGTCGAAATACCAGAAAGGGAAATCATGAAAAATTAGAGTCTGGGAGCAATCCGCAAGTTTGATGATTCCAGGTAGGAGGATTTCATCCGGTAAAGAGGGAACACACATCATGATTCGAATGAATCTAAACCCCATATTGACCCCTCAGTTGATGCAATGTGCATTCTGGATTAAACGGGTGGATTGGTGCTATCGAGTCTGGAGCCTTCAACGGTTTCATTTCAAGCCAGATGAGAATGCAGTGACTGGAATGTTGGAACAAACCAGATCAATAACGGTCCATACATACTGTAGCAAAATGGGAAGCGAAATTTCGCACAATTTTCATCAAATTCACTCAAATACTGTAAAATATTTCAGTCAATATACATTATTTGACACATAGAGAACATCTATGATATATATGAATGTGTAGCATAAGGTCTGTTGTGGTATCTAACCGAAAGTCTGACCATACCCCAAGAAAATAAGTGAAAACTGCTTGAGAATGACAATCAAGAGCCGTGGATGCGACGTTTTGGAACCTGTCAATGCTTGGAGGAGCCCTGAGTTGACCGTGATGGTGCAGGAGCCCGCTTTTGACCCGTGGATGGTTGTCCTTTGCCCTTGCTCAGCGAATTCAAGTCACCCTCGTCAGCCTTATTTTCCACTGGCTCATTGTCCACTATTTCGGAAACTACTCCTTCAAAGGAGTCAACAATGTCCCTAGTGAGCTCGCTTTCTCTTGTGCCCCTCTGACTCTGCCCTTGACCTCAACCCTGCCCTCAACCCTGCCCTCGTCCCCGACCCTGCCCTTGGCCCCAGCCTCTCCCTCTCCCTCTCCCACAAGATTTCTCTGCATCCCAACAATCTCTCTCTTCGCGCAGCCATTCCAATTCATGTTGTTCATAGATGCGAGATTCCCCTGTTACATGGCGTCGATCTCCCTTCTGTTTGTGTCCAACCTCAGTCTGCTGCAGCTCACATATACAGCCATTCTGTAACACTGTTCTTGCCTGGTAGGTTACTACCTCATTTTATGTGTCACTGAGAGCCTTGATTAATTTGCTTGGTGTTGTTGGGGGATTAGCAATGAGGTTGTCTACTCTTTGGAGGAGCAGGTTTGTCCTTTCACGTCGTCTCGGGGTGGAAGGGTCATCAAGGTCTTTGGTGTTGGTGTCAGAGATGGGTGTGAGAGGTGAGGACAGTCGAGGGAGAGGGTTATCCTGCTTTTCACGGTAGGCCTTGAGAAAGTCAAACCGATTGAGGTTGTAAGGGTAGATTCCGGCCCATTCAAATCCAGCCACAATATTTGTTCTCGTGAAGGCGCATTCCCACGCTTCGGGCAATAATCTAGACCATTGATATGATTAAGAGAAAGGTAAGGAGTGTATCATCTCACCTAGCAAAATCTTGTTTAGCAAGAGCGACACTCCCAGCTGATTCCCATGCCACTGCCTCTTCATACGCCTGTTGATATGGACAAAAGCATGCCACATCGAGAGGCTGTAATACCCCACTTGTCTTTGGTGGTAGATCACAGCACACAATTTTGTGCTCCCATGCAAAGCTCAGGGACGCAACATCAATATAACACTCGTGGTTGTCAAATATCAACCCATGCCATTCTCTGTCTGCCTTCTCTCGTGTCAACGGCTCAAAACACTTCTTCATCCATCCTAAATTCAACTCATGGTCAATCCATCCATTCGGCGAGCAAGAAATCCAGCTTCTCTCTAGCTAGGAGTCTTTGGACCATGCATATGATGGCTGTGTGCCCTTCATAATGATGAACAGTGAGAGTGCCTCCCCATCTGCACTAATACAGTCTATAACTGTCACAAGCTCACAGTTACCGTCCTGAGGAACAGTTGCCTTTGCTGAACCCCCTGCATAGTCCTCCCAGCCATGTCTGATTACCAACACATGTTCCCGCCAGGAAACACGCAACAAAAACCCTTTCTTGTCCATGTTGTACAGGTTGCAGGGTTTGATGTTGTATGGCTAGCCCAGCAGTCTCTCCAACTACAAAAAGGTCAGAAAATCTTTAATTATCGAAGAGACCAATGAATCCTCACGTTATTGAAAAACTTGTTGAAGCGGATTGGGTCTTGTGTAGCACAATTCCGATCAACATCCTGTTTCACCGAGAGCATGGTCTTGAGCTGGGGGTACTGCTCCTCGAGGTGCCGAAGCCATCCTGAACCAACCCTATCATCACTCTGCCTCTCCTCCAGTATGTTATTTGCCCTTTGAATGACCAACTTTGTTGACATGTGTAGTCCCCAGTTGTCCAACTCCTTCAGCCAATGAAAAATCTCTTCCTCCTCAACTGGGAGCAACTTCATTTGATGCTGGTGAGCTTCAGATTGAGTTTTTCATCCATTTGCACGGTGCCATATAGTCGAAGCCAACAGGCCTTGACGTTTAGCTGCCACTTCATATGTTGACCTGTTCTTGTGGTCCTCCAATGCCAGTTTTATCCTATTTTCTCTCTCCTCCTCAGCTTTTTTCTTTCTCTGTATATTCGTACCACTTGGCCTCCCTCTTTTGGGTTGTTCAGATCTCATGAGATAGAGGTGACAAGGATGTGGAAGGCAGAAAGGTGTCAATGAGCAGGACTTCATGCAACGTGAATCACTTTCTAGAACTTGCACGTGACTATTTTGCTTCATTGGGAAAAATAGTCTTGCTGCTATTGCACGTTTCTCAGCTCTTGCAGTGCACCACTCACAGTCAAAAATCTGGAAAAATTAACATAGTATACGTGACTATAGACTAGTTGATGTAGCTCAGAAACATGAAGAAATACTAATATTTAAACAACCACCAGTAGGCCATTTTTGCAATTATGTTTTGCTTCCTATTTTGCTACAGTATCTGACCACCAACATCAGCAAACCTACAATGGTATTGTAAGTATTTTGCGATACAAGAATACCTTCCTGCAATACCTTCCTTTCATGTATTATACAATTCACCCTGTTTATTATATAATACGCAATAATACCTGGTAAGCAACATTTTTCCAGACGGAAACACAGCACGATACCTTTCACAATGCCTGAAAATACAGTTGAGATACAAGGAGACCACTCAGGACATGCACTTAGGAGGCTTCAGCTGCGACATGAGAATGACAGTTTCATTTGAAGTGCTGAATACAAATACAACAACTAAGTAGAATCCTGTCCATCTACAGATCCATAGACCACAACGATTGACCTGCAGGCTGTGTAATATTAGATTGTGATTATGCAGGAACGTAATGGAACTCACAATGTATTGAACCCAAGCCCCGTTGCCTCCTCTTGCCAGCTGCCAACTGAATCCAATGTCCCTGGATCTATAATAGGCGGTGGAAGAAAAAAGTCAATAGGAGTTTCGACAGTCATGGAGACACAGACTCACCGTTTATTCGAGAGCCTTCCAAACCTTCTAAACCATTCTATTAACACCACACAAAGCCAAGAGTGCGAGCCTGAGAACAGAACACATCGCGGAGCCAGAGCAAGGACAGAGATTGTTGCTGGAAGATATGAAAACAAGTTCTTGACAAGTTTTGAGGCCTTGAGGTACCATAAGTAGCAACACAGAGGGGAAGGACTTAGAGCTAGAGGGATACAAGGAAGCGAGCAAGCAATATTAGAGCAACAAGTCAAATTGAACAGCATGTGAGTGCCTGTGACAAGCCACCCATCACAGCTGTGCAGTTCCTTGGGATTTGCTGCCGGAGATGTAGAAGCTATTGATTATGTTCCGCCAAACTCTTGAGTACATTACTTATGTATTATTATCATATGAGCTTGTCGACTTTTGACATAGATATGATCTTGAATAAGAAAGTGGGCGAAAAATAATTTTGAGGCACAGGTATACATACATGTATTATGAGCTCACCATATGGTATTCTGAGTATTCGCAGCAGAGAATTCAAATACCAGAAATACGCAAAAGACCGGCAATACTTATGTAGGTTTGCTGATGAAGTTTGACATAAACCCAATTACTTCCCGGTTTGTGTGAGTGACAAAAGTCTAGGGGAATATTCCCCCTATACATTCCTAAGCACAGGATCGGGGGAAACAGATGCACCCGTTAATGGACATCGTAAGTAGAAGGGATAATCAATACACAAAAGTGCGGGTGCAACTAACACTTCTACGAGTCCAGAGAATGCTAGAAATGTGTCGGCTTGACAAAGGTTACGCCCTGCTAAAGATAGACAGAACAATAGGTAACTCCGTCGGTTATAACTTGGAGACTGATTGATTTGGCGGGAAAAGGTGAAGACAAAGAAACAAGACGACGGTTCAAAATACGATCTTCGACGGACGAAACACCTCTCGACGGGCAATACGACTAGACCTCTGGTTGGATCTTATACGACAACGACGGACGACAAGACCACTCAACGGGCCAAACGATACAACAACGAAACAAGGACGACGGTATGACTTAAACAATTCGAACGATCAACTATGCGATTCAAAGACTTTCTATTTCTCGACGGTTCACGGAACTTGTTACAGAAACCGGGCAATGCTCTAGATAGGATACAAAGCTGCTTTAATGCTAATGCGTGTAGGCAGATGTTCCGAACTTTCCTACTAATGTGGGTAGTACTTGCTGAGGAACCTACATAATTCCTATGTCCTTATATACTCGTCCAACTAACTATCGTACCAATTACATATCTGCCTGTTTATTCTATGTTTCAGTAGGAAAGTTGCCCGAAGAGGTAAAATCCTGCTCCGTCGACCAATATTTCCTCCTAATCTAGGCTGTCAGGCCTATCGATTGCGTGCTCAAGAGCTATAGTTCCGCTGACTCGTTCTGACTCAGACCGTCGGGACTATCTACACAATCCCAATTCTCTCATTGGCTCTAGCAATTTTCTTGCTCAGTCATCCTACTTTCTGGAACTACATAGTTCCCTTAGTGCTCCTTCTACTCACTCATTCTCCTAGGGCTATACCAACCTAGACCTTCACCACCGTACTCAACCTCTTCGTTCAACGCTCGCTATGCTTACGCTGCACTTCTGGGATGAAGCTCCCGACGGGCAATGGCCCGTAGTCAAACTAGTTCAGGAG
>JANHQD010003137.1:0-13317 GCA_024721195.1 Marasmius sp. AFHP31
AACGGAATTAACTACTCACCTGGTCCCAATGACAAGAGGTCAAGATGAGGGACCAGGTGTAAACTGCCTAGCTTATATACTGGAATATGAGTTGCGTGAGAATAAAGAAAGATAATAGGGAACAAGCAAAGAACAATAGTAGTCCAGGTATGGAATAAGAACGAGTCCGGAACGAGTAACTGTTGTGTATAAAAGAACAAGAAGAACAAAGGAAACAATGGATAAGGTGGGTTGTGAAGACGATGTGAAAGAACAAGGATGAGGAAGGAAATCATGGGAATGATGAAGAAAGGGGAACCGGGTATCTGGTAGGCGTCAAAGTAACAAGTAGGCGTCAAAGTGGCAAATAGGCGCTAAAAGGGAAATGGGCGCTAAGAAAGGAAAAGATAGGGGGAAAAGCGGCACTTCATGACATTACCCCCTTCTAGGATTCATTGTCCTCGATGACTAGGCCCCTTCCCGGTAGGCTGGTCCTGCTGCAGCGGGGAACTTTTTGTGGAACCCCTTAACTATCTGAGGGGTGTTCTTCAGGTTCTGTGCGGGCTCCCAGGTGTTCTCTCGAATAACCCTTCCACTTTACCCGGTATTCCAGCCGCCTCCACCTGTACTGGCTGTCCACAACATCCTCCACCTCGTACTCCGGCTTGTCCTCGTCCTCCAACTCTATAGGTCCCGGCAGTTCTGGCAGCATCCCGTTTACTAGGTTACCCTTGAAAGGGTAGAGCTTGTCGACATGGAAGATGGGGTGGTGCCGTTCCAGTTCTTCCGGTAGGTCCAGTCGGTAGTCCAGGTCCCCAATCTTCTCCAAGATCTCGAACGGGCCCAGACTCTGATCTCCCAGCTTCTCGCTTGACCGCTTCAGCCTAAAGTCCGACCCATCTACTAACCACACGAAGTCCCCACGCCAAACTGATGAGCCTTTCTTTTCCCTGTAAGGGTCAGTTCATTTTCATCCCAGAATACACCTCAATCAACTCTAGAGGGTCTAACCACCATGATGAACCCTCGCACACACGCTGATCCCGGCCATCCACGATATAAGCCTATGACGCCCAGAGCACTGCCACTTAGCATTCGGCGTCTAATGGCCCAATTTGTCAATAAGGGCATTCATCTGCGTTCCCCTCAGACTGGGAGATACTCCCATTTCACTACATCATCTCCACTTCCCCTCAGGCGCATTGGCCACCTCCCATGACTTCCTGACGACCTGTATCCTTTTCACATCATCCCACGTTCCTTCCGGACACATTGCCGCCTATGTTCCATTTATCCACGTTCACCTTTTCATATCCACAAGCCTTTGCTCCCGCATTTGTACTCTCAATACCCTTCTTCCGCGATGCTTTCTCCTGCCAGAATGACCCTTATTTCCTCCGCGTTCATCCCGGCCAGGTTGTACCTCTCATTTCACATTGTCCATGTTCGACCTCCAATCGTTACCCTCATATTTCACACTTTTCTCTTGGACTACACATGATATTCCTGTACCCTATGACACAGTACGATCCCAGTTCGGATCATGACAACATTCGTTGACAGTATATAAGCCAGGTAGATAGGATCCTGTACAGTAGTTTCTGTCTATTGTCAATCTCGTTCTACAAGCTTCAAGCTACTGTCTGGTGTGTTTCATAGTCTCAAGTCTCGTACTAACCTTCTGTTCTCGTTGTTCTAGGTCTTTGGTTATAGTCCTTCATTGATTGCGACTGTCCGCGTAACCCAAAGGACAACCCATACTAAAACTCCGCGTTGCGACCTGGCAGGTTTGACCCGGAAAACACACCTTTGATCGGCGATCTCAGGTGTCCACGTTGCGTGTAGGCTTGAATCATACGTTTGAACCAGTCAGAGGCTCTGCTGTGTTCGGGTGTTTTTCATTTCTCCGCGTTCTTTCTTCTTATTTCAACTTCCGGCTTGACGTAGAAAAGAGGCCCATTACATTCCCCCGTTCAAAGCCCTCCTTCATATGCCGTTTTGTCATGTGTAGCACTGCGCCTGCATCACGCCTGACCTCCCTCAGGATGTCAATGTGATTCTCAACCTCAGGAATGCCTGACCTCCTCCCTACCGGGATGTTGAAAAGGGGGAGGTAGCCGTAAAGGAGCTCGAATGGAGAGAGGCGGTGAGCAGAATGAGTGCGGGAATTTAAAACAAACTCAGCGAGGGGTAGATGTTCCGACCAATCGTCTTGTCGATAGTTTGTGTACAGTCTCAGGTACTTCTCGACCTTCTGGTTGGCTCTTTCAGTCTGTCCGTTGGCCTGAGGGTGGTATCCCGAGGTGAAGCTGCCCTTGATCCCCAGTCGTCCTAGAAGAGCCCTCGTGAGTTTGGCGTTGAACTGTGGTCCCTGGTCTGAGATGAAACACATTGGTAGGCCATGCAGGCGGAAGACTTCTTGATAGTAGATGTCGGCGACTCCATCGGCGTTGATGTTACTGGTGCAAGGGATGGCATGTACTTGCTTGGTGAAGAAGTCGGTGCAGACGAGGATTGCGTCGTATCCATGAGAGGTTGGTAGCTGGGTGATAAGGTCAACTCCTACTTCCTCCCAAGGTCCTTGTGGCACATCGAGAGGCTGAATTACAGATTGGGGGTGATGGTGAAGCTTCTTCCGGGTGCAGGTGTTGCAACCCTCCACATACTTCTCTACAAAGGATCGCATGGTGGGCCACCAGAAGTGCGTGTCAACCAGGTCTAACATTCCGTGAAGCCTGGGATGTCCTGCTGTAGGGCTGTCATGACACTGGCGCACTACCTCCTTGCACAACTCGTCGCCTGGGGGGACGTAGACTCTGCCCCGATGGTATACCAACCCGTTATTCTCCTCCCATTCCAGCAGTCCATTGACCAGACGGGACGGCCCCTGTGATTTCAGATCGTGTAGTCCTTCCAATACTTCTGCCTCCCGTTCTGAAGCCTGTCTAATCCGTTCCTCCAGGGGACTCACCAGGCCTGTCGCTGCAATCTTCAGGAATACCTCAGGTCCCAAGACGATCTACTGTTGATTGTCGTCGCTATCGGGGACTTGGTGAGCACCCATTTGGGAGAGAGGGTCGGCAAGAGTGTTAGCTTTGCCTGGTCGGTGGCCTAGAAGGAAGTGAAAGCGGGACAGATACAGGGCCCATCGGGCCTTTCGTCGGCTGAGATTCTGGGCAGTCCTCCAAAACTCTAAGTTGGAGTGATTGGTGAGAATTTCGAATGGAGAGGGGAGACCTTCAAGGAAATACCGCCAGTCTTTCAGTGCGTCTATGATAGCCAGCATCTCCCTATCGTAGATCTCGTAGTTTATCTCGGCAGGCTGCATAGAGGCTGAACAGAAGGCGATGGGGTGCCAGAGTCCATCTTCCAGTTTCTGTGACAGGACCCCCCCAGTGGCGTATCCAGAGGCATCTACTTCAATTCGTGTGGGTCGGTCTGGGTGCCAGAGCATGAGGATGGGTGCGGAGGTGAAGGCAGTATTGGAACGTGGCAGGGGAATTTGTGAGACTGAAAAACATAACCTTGGGCTCGAACAACCTGTGTATTCGTTGAGTTTTCGGTAGTTTTGGACAAAGCGCAGTTTGCCATCCTTCTTTTTGACGAAGAAGACCGGGGAAGCTAGAGGGGATTTGGAAGGACGGATGTAACCTTTATGTTGGTTATGTCAGGAAGGCAACCGCAGTTGCCCCTCAAGTCACTCAATTAAGTCTGTTCTGCTGTGTTCACTATGGATTGACCAAGTGGTTAAGCTAAGGAATCGTACTGTACAAGGTAAGTCTTTTATACTAGTCTACAGGTCAGAATTGGTCATCAAGTGTCCATACGAGTCGGCGGAGAGGAGTCAGGTATGGATGGTTTCTGGGAATGTGAGTCGGGCCGCTGAGTCACAGATAGTGAGTCGTAGACGGTAACAGGCCCGCTGAGTCGTGATGGATGAGTATGAGTCGGCCCGTTCAAGTCATGGATTTGAGTCAGACATTTGGGAAAATGGGGTGAGTCGAGATGGTGGTTTAGCGCTCAATGTGGATTTGGGCACCTGATGGGGAAAATAGGAGGAATTGTGACAGGTTATCTTCGAGGAACTTGTCGAGCTCTTCCTGTTCGTTGATTGAGAGTGGATAGACCTTGGTTTTCATCGTCTGAGGGGCTCCTGGTACGAGTTCGATTGCGTGGTCCCAAGGCTTGTGAGCTGGCAGGCGTTCTGACTCCTCTTCCGAGACCACTTTCCTGGACCCCCGATACTCTGGGGGAACCATCTCCTCGAATGACTGTTTCGGCTTACTCCTACTGGCTTCTTCTGCGATCTGTTGCGAGTAGGTGTATCCAGCCGCAATCCACAAGTCGTTGTGGCAGTCTTCCAAGATACCCTTTTTCACTAGAGCTCTTCGCGTCATACAATTTGCCCTGACGTGATAGAGGGGTGGACTAGCTTTGGGATCTACAGGAGGGTCTTCAATGACAGATGCCTTCTCGTATGGCGAACTCAAAGAAGAGATATATATGCATCAACCCAAAGGTTTCAAAGTCAAGGGCCCGGAAGGGAAGGTGTTCCAACTCTGCCATGCATTATATGGACTCAAGCAAGCTGCCTTAGTCTGGTGGCAAGCATTGACGAAGTCCATGGAAGTGATGGGCTTTAAACGACTCGCCTCCGATGCAGGTCTCTTCATCTGCAAAGATCCTGAGACTGGTGAGGAATGTATCGTGCTGATCTATGTTGACAATGCACTCTTCCTTGGACCTAACAAAGCCTTTGTTAACAAGAAGAAAGCCGAGTTTATGGCTCGTTGGGAATGCCGTGATGAGGGAGAAGCCAAGGAAATCTTGCGCATGCGAATTCGTTGTAAAGGCCGTAGGATCCTTCTTGACCAGACCGACTACTTACAGAAGGTTTTGAAGCGATTCAGCATGGACCATGCAAAAGCTGCAGAGACTCCTCTTCCCGCCGGCTATATACCTCATTCCTACGACAGACCTATTGATCCTGCATGCTGTGCTAAATTCCAGTCAGTGATTGGATTGCCTCTGTATATCATGCTTGGCACTCGACCAGATATTGCCTTTGCTGTTACGAAGCTTTCACAATTTTCTGCTAATCCATCGGAAGACCATTTTAAGAAGGCGCTGTACATTTGTCGCTATCTTGCTGGTACTCCAAACTATTCACTAGTTTATAATGGAGCCTCAGATGGAGGTCTATTAGCATTCACTGATTCAGACTGGGCCGCTGATCCTATCAAGCGTTGGTCAATCACAGGTTACTTCTTCAAGTTAGCAGGTGGCATCTTCTGTTGGCAGTCACGTGCCCAAAAGACTGTTGCGCTTTCATCCACTGAAGCTGAATACATGGCGATCTCTGACTGTAGTCGTCAAGCTGTGTGGATTCGACAATCACTTTCTGAACTTGGGATTGATATGACTCCTGTACCTATATGTGGAGATAATCAAGGCTCGATCTTCATCGCCTCTAACCCAGTTCAAGAGCGTCGCACCAAACACATCGACATCCGGTATCATTATATTTGGGAATGTGTTGAAGACAACAAAGTCAATCTGTTCTCTATTGATGGAGCCTATAATCTGGCGGGTATGTTTACCAAAAACCTTGGATATGTCAAGTTCTCCACCTTCGAAGAACATCTTGGACTTGAATTCTATTCGTCTGTATAGACGCTTCGTACTTCATGATGTTGTACTTAGCGAGGGGGAGTGTTGAATCTGGACTCCCGGATACATTGGACCGTAGCTATGCACGTACCATATGCTCACATCTTATCTATCGTTTCAGATCTACATCTATGATATCTATGTATTCCTCTTATAGTAGTTACAGCCACGTCTGTACAGTATTTAAGTCCTACTGTTTCTCTGCAATCTCTAGTAATTTTATCCCTCTCATTGTGCCTCTATAAGCTTTACTCCAGGTGAGCCAGTCTGCCTTATGGCTGCCACTGCGTAGGCAGGACCTCTGCCTCAACACTGGGAAACATAGTTGAATGGGCTTGAACAAGGGTATAAGTGAGTCGGGGGAAGGACAAAGTAGAATTCTAGCAGCAAATAACGTCTGGCTGCGTTCGCAATGGCTTCTTTGCTAGCCTGTTCTCAAACTTTGAGTAGTTCATAATCTATGCTAGACTAGTGGTTATGTTCAATTCTTGATCCATGTATAAGTATATTATAGGGCATACTGAGTAGGACCAGATAAATCCCGGTGCATAAATAATGAGAGAGCAGAACTCCTGCAGGGTGGATGTCAAAGACTGCATAGCACCCACAATGCTCATGATGTTCATGATTTGGAAGCAAGGAGGCTGAACTGGCCTGGCCTTGTTTCCTGGGAGCTGACAGCAACCCTCAATCCCTTGGCAAACAAGTTTCATGGGTAGCATCTCAAACTCATCATATCCTCGTCACTCTTTTCCACAGGTGGATGACATTCAAAAGTTTCATGTAGCTCAATTGGGTGACTGGATACCAACTTCGGTGAGTGACAGTGGTGGCTCATGGACAAAAAGACAAGCACTATGGAACGAAATAATGCCAATATGTAACATGGGCTTCAGAGCGGGGAAAAACCAGTGAATGTCTTCAAATAACAGGGATCAAGAGCACGATCCCTGATGATTGTGTCGTGGCAACCAGCACTTCGACTAGTGAGGGATACCTAGATACATTTAGTTGAGTATCTCCATCGCGGGCACAAAGCCAGACCCCATCCCCAACTTCTGAACGAGCATATTCAGCTTTTTGATCTCCACCATTCACCCTGACCATAGGATCTTTTTAGTGCTCAGCAATACTGTCATGAATGGTCTCTCAATCTTTGTTTAACTATGAGAGCGAGCTTGAGCAACAAAATACTATCAGTGGATAGTGTCCTAAAGCGCTAGACGCTAGGACTATAGAAACAACGGCGGCGGAAGTCGACTAGCAGAGACGACGACAGAGACGACAGAGGTAGCGAGCAGAGGGCAAGAGCAGGTAGATAACTGGTCCCAACGACAAGTCAGATACATTGCAGATAGAGAAAGACAGAAATAACTAATCACCTGGTCCCAACAACAAGAGGTCAAGATGAGGGACCAGGTGTAAACTACCTAGCTTATATACCCAGTCAGAGGTCTGAGATATGAGTCGTGAACGAATAGGAAAGACAATAAGAAAACAATAAGGAAACAATAGTAGTCAAGCATAAGACAATAACGAGTCCGGAATAAGTAACTAGGAGATGAGAGAAGACAATAAGAACAATAGAATGAATGGGTCGTGAAGAAGGTGTAAAAGACAATAGTGTGAGAAGGAAATATGTGAGAAGGGGGAACGGGCGTCTGGTAGGCGTCAAAGAAACAAGTAAGCGCTGAAAGGGGAATAGGCGCTGAGAAAGGAAAAGATAGGGGGAAAAGCGGCACTTCATGACAGATAGATAACGCACAGTGTCTCTGAAATTGAATGTTGAAGGTTGAACGCCAGTCCCTCACTGCCACCAGTTCATGTCACTACCAGGCGACCATTGTCGTGTGTCAGACAAAGCACTTCTATTCACGAGATAGCCTTAGGCCTCAAGGCTGCCCTTTTCAAACTCTGCGCCAACCTATTTCCAAACCACCATCATTATCTCAACCCTCTGTCTCACTGGTACCTTGAATCTCCGAATTGTCCCAAACATATTGATATAGGCAGGAAAGCTGAAAGGTTGAGATCCGATTGATGGAGGTATGTTTCAAATCCACTTTTCGCAATGCCAGATTACTTATCAGCATTGATCAAACAGCATCCTGATTGTCTCTGATATTCTGATAACATCCAACTTGCAGGGTTAGTCATATATCAAGTGAGGTGCCTTGTCGTTGGACAGAACCCAATTATACGTCTCTTTTCTTTATGTTTGTCTCTCGCAGTGCTGACCAAACCACTCGCGTTGTTCCTATAGGTACAATTGAGAAGGGTATCTAGTCTGAGATCTGGAATCTTCCCTGTCTATGGCACTCTGGGTGTTGTCATCACAGTATCGGCCGCATCCGTGATTGGGTAGTGCTCTAGCACGAGTGCATCTGTTCTGGTCTTCTGCAGCCATGACTGCTCTCGATCTCTCTGGACATAGGCTCTCTACATACGTAAAATATGACACACTTTGTTTAAACCTCAGCAATCGGAACATACATTTTTGGTTTGACTGTTTATAAGACTACTACATGTTACAAAGCACTATTCGATGTATTTTTAATGAATTCAATCAACTACCCAGCAACAGTTAACTAATACAGTTCAGCCGTCTAACACAACACAACGTGTATATTTACTAAACCATTGAACCAGGCTCACCAAAGTAAGATATAGACGATTAAAAGTATGGACTAAGAGTCAGGCTGAACCAAGTGAGTTGGTTCAACCAAAGCAAAACATCATTGGGACTAGGGTAGAAGGTGTCAGTTGAACAAAGGTGATTGATTGAAGAAAAACAAAAACCAGACAAGCCAAGGTAGGTGTTGGTTGAACCAGACTGTCAAACGAACCAACACCCATCTTGATATGGTCACTGGCCACGGGCAAAACCTGGCCATTGACCTCCTCTCACGAAATCACAAAAATCACAATCACAAGCAACCAGAAAAGGACGAGTCATACTTTTCCTTTGTGATTTTTGAGGCTATGATCTACAGAGAAGGTAATCATTATTACAGCCGATTTGTCAGGAAGGTGACTGCAGTTGCCCCTCAAGTCACTCAATCAAGTCTGTTCTGCTGTGTTTACTATGGATTGACCAAGTGGTTAAGCTAAAGAATCGTACTGTACAAGGTAAGTCTTTTATACTAGGTTACAGGTTAGAATGAGTCATCAAGTGTCCGTATGAGTTGGCAGAGAGGAGTCAGGGGTGGATGATTCTGGGATTGTGAGTTGGGCTGCTGAGTCACAGATAGTGAGTCATAGATGGTAACAGGTCCGCTGAGTCGTGATAGATGATTATGAGTCGGCCCGTTTGAGTCATGGAGTTGAGTCAGACATTTGGAGAAATAAGGTGAGTCGAAATGATGGTTTAGCGCTCAATGTGGATTTAGGTGCTTGTTAGGGAAAAATAGGAGGAATCATGACATGATTTAGGAACAAAAGGCTGCATGATGCCACATGCTGTTCTTGTCGAGTGGCACAAGCTTTTGTAATGAAGTGAGGGTGCCAACTGTCATGAAGTCCTGCTTTTCCCCCTATCTTTTCCTTTCTTAGCACCCGTTCCCCTTTTAGCACCTGTTTGTCACTTTGACGCCCACCAGATACCCGGTTCCCCTTTCTTCATCATTTCCATGATTTCCTTCCTCATTCTTGTTCTTGCACATCGTCTTCACAACCCATCACATCTATTGTTTCCTTTGTTCTCTTTATTCTTTTATACACAACAGTTACTCGTTCTGGACTTGTTATTGTTCTATACCTGGACTACTATTGTTTCTCCCTTGTTCCCTATTATCTTTCTTTATTCTCGCACGACTCATATTCCAGTATATAAGCTAGGCAGTTTACACCTGGTCCCTCATCTTGACCTCTTGTCATTGGGACCAGGTGAGTAGTTAATTCCGTTTCTCCTTACCTGCAATATATCTGACTTGTCATTGGGACCAGTTCATTTTTCTGCCCTTGCTATCTGCTCGCTGTCTCCACCATCTCTGCTGTCGTCTCCGCTAGTCGACTTCTGCCGCCATCGTCTCTGTATCTGAAGCCTTAGCATCTAGCGCTTTAGGACACCAACACCCAATACCGCAGCATGACTGACTGAAGATTGACTTCCAGTGGATGGCATGGCGCCCTGGCTCAGTACGAGAGAATCACTGAGTTGTGGACTGACTGTAGTGACTTCCACACGCTACCAAGTCAGATTTTTGAAGGTTCCTGCAGCCTGCTCATCTTCAATAATTAGGAAGTCAATTGGAGTGAATTGGTCTCTTTCCTTGATTGCTAGTAGACCATTGTTCAATGGTAGACTAATGGTGCAACATCATACGGCTTCACTTGAGTCCAACTGATCCAGTCAAGAAAGGTAAAATTGTTATTATCGGCGCACCTGGGTTGACGGGGATTGGAACCTCTGTCATGAAGTGCCGCTTTTCCCCCTATCTTTTCCTTTCTTAGCGCCCATTCCCCTTTTAGCGCCTATTTGTCACTTTGACGCCCACTTGTTACTTTGACGCCTACCAGATACCCAGTTCCCCTTTCTTCATCATTCCCATGATTTCCTTCCTCATCCTTGTTCTTTCACATCGTCTTCACAACCCACCTTATCCATTGTTTCCTTTGTTCTTCTTGTTCTTTTATACACAACAGTTACTCGTTCCGGACTCGTTTTATTCCATACCTGGACTACTATTGTTCTTTGCTTGTTCCCTATTATCTTTCTTTATTCTCACGCAACTCATATTCCAGTATATAAGCTAGGCAGTTTACACCTGGTCCCTCATCTTGACCTCTTGTCATTGGGACCAGGTGAGTAGTTAATTCCTGACCTGCAATATATCTAACTTGTCATTGGGACCAGTTCTTTCACCTGCTCTTGCTCTCTGCTTGTTATCTCTGTCCTCTCCATTGTCGTCTTTGCTAGACAACTCCTGTTGCCGCCGCTTCTGCATCCGAGTCCTAGCGTCTAGCGCTTTAGGACAGCCACAAGGGCGCTCGTTGTTGACAGCAGCCATAACGGCGCTCATCAATGTAGTAGGGCTAACCGGGGCCCATAACCTGTAGAGCCGGCATGACGCCTAGTGCAGTGGACTACTACATTACTACAACTACTACTTACCAGGAGAGTTGAGAGAGTTATAGAGGCAAGACGTAGAAGCTCAAGCACACTGTAGATTCACGTAGAGAACTACCAGCTTATATACATGTGGAATGAATGTAACTACCATAAAGAGATATATAATAGGAATTGTACATATGGAGCATAGTGAACAATAATACAGTCACGAAGTACTGTTCCGCATAATCATGGTAGGCATCAATGTAACAAATGGGCGCTAAAATGGGAATGGGTGCTAAGAAAGGGAAAGATAGGGGGAAAAGCAGCACTTCATGACATATAGGTCAACTTGGAGATTACTTTCTGCCCATGAGTTGGATGGTAATTTGAGATTGGTTGGCCCAAGTTGATATCAGAACTTAGGAGCTTTCAAGTGGTTTTCAAGCATATCAGAATTGGGATACAGTGATATAAGTATATGGTTTATTAATTTTCATGGACTTTTTTCATTAGTTTTGAACATGCACTCTGAGAAGGTTGAGTTTGACTGTGTCATTCCACTACAGGATCCCTGTCAAATCATACCATCACTATTGCAACCTTTTTGTCAGAAAACCAACGATGTGGCTCGGGGAGAGCTATACTGCAATATGAGGTTGATGAGGTGTATCACTGTTCTTCTGCAATCTCGAGGTGTCAGACAAGAACACAATGTCTTACTTGATCGGAGTTTCACCAGCCAATATCCAATGCTAATCGAGACCCTCCCTGAGTTGAAGTTGTTCTGCAATTTCCTGTGTAGAGACAGTGCCGGAAGATCCCGACCAAGGTACACAGAGGAGGGGGTTGCACAACATTTGATGACATACTGTCCCATTTCGAGATGTTGGACACAGGGTGTGACCTGTGACGAAAATATGCAAATTTTGGTTTCGACAGTCTGGCGAGTGACCTGTGACCACCAAAAAAGTTTGCCACTAGGACACCCAAACTTCTAGTGCAGAGAATTAATTTACACAAGATATTACCTTGATGCATTCAACCAGCATATATCTTGTCCAGTTAGCCTACGTAGTACTTGGATTGTAATCATAGTTGTGGGCGCTTGCCACTGCCAGCAAGCCGTGGGAAGAAAATGACCAGAATTTTCGAACCATTCTGACTTTTCGACACTCCAGCCAGTGACCCCCAGTCGGATTTCTGTGGACAATGGGGAACAAAATCCGGCTGCCCGAAATTAGCTTGATTTTGCCCCCCATTGCTCTAGAATGTCAGTAAGATGGAAAGATTACGGACAAAGACATACAATCTGGAGCAAACTTTGTACAACGTAGGACAAGCTGAGAGGGTAAGCTCCCCTATTGTACATTAGCTTAGATACGCTTTTTGACCGCAAAAATGCTTATATTTTGGACACGACAATCACAATGCACTACATATCTATCGACTAGTACTTACAGGTTTTAAGTAGTCCTTGAACCACCTTAACGTGGGAAGGAATTATCTTTACACACACGATGTTAAGGCCAAAAAAAATAAATTACAGGCATCTAACTAATCTAATTACACTTGTGATAGACTACTTCTATTAGTCCTTTCGATGTTGTGTTGAAATGCCATGATTATTTTCCGAAGAGGTCCCAAAAGTCACGGAAAAGGACTCCTTGAACCAGTGTGACATCATGATGTCAACGCCAGAACGCCGGAACCTGAACCGGGGCAACCCCAAAGTTGGAAGAGGGTGTGCAGACGAGGCCGGTGATCGGGGGAGAATGTGATCGCCGCGCTGATTGCACTTCCGGTCCTCTGATGGATTTGTCACGTCCTTACCAGCCTTCGACTTATTCCACCATTTGCGCACCGTCAAGCTGCTGCTACATACCAGGAAAGTGCTTCACATCTTGAGGTAAGTGATACTTGGGTTGGTCCGCTAATTTTTTGGGAGAAAGCAGGTCGTCAATGACCCTCCTGACCTTGATTTTGTTAGGTCGCGAGTCAGCCGCGTTCAAAAACTGCCAAATTTTGGTCGTATTTTAGGCACTGTTGTTTTCCCTCTCGCTCAATGTACTTCAATATTTGGTATGTGTCCTAAAGCGCTAGACGCTAGGACTACAGGAACAGCGGTGGCGGAAGTCGACTAGCAGAGACGACGACAGAGACGACAGAGGTAGCGAGCAGAGTGCAAGAGCAGGTAGATAACTGGTCCCAACGACAAGTCAGATACATTGCAGATAGAGAAAGACAGAAATAACTACTCACCTGGTCCCAACGACAAGAGGTCAAGATGAGGGACCAGGTGTAAACTACCTAGCTTATATACCCAGTCAGAGGTCTGAGATATGAGTCGTGAACGAATAGGAAAGACAATAAGAAAACAATAAGGAAACAATAGTAGTCAAGTATAAAACAATAACGAGTCCGGAATGAGTAACTAGGAGATGAGAGAAGGCCATAAGAACAATAGAATGAATGGGTCGTGAAGAAGGTGTAAAAGACAATAGTGTGAGAAGGAGATATGTGGGGAGGGGAAACGGGCGTCTGGTAGGCGTCAAAGAAACAAGTAAGCGCTGAAAGGGGAATAGGCGCTGAGAAAGGAAAAGATAGGGGGAAAAGCG
>JANHQD010003137.1:13337-67462 GCA_024721195.1 Marasmius sp. AFHP31
ACACAACAGTTACTCGTTCTGGACTTGTTCTTATTCCATACCTGGACTACTATTGTTCTTTGCTTGTTCCCTATTATCTTTCTTTATTCTCACGCAACTCATATTCCAGTATATAAGCTAGGCAGTTTACACCTGGTCCCTCATCTTGACCTCTTGTCATTGGGACCAGGTGAGTAGCTAACTTCGTTTCTCTTTACCTTCAATATATCTAACTTGTCATTGGGACCAGTTATCTACCTGCTCTTGCTCTCTGCTCGCTGCCTCTGTCATCTCTGTCGTCGTCTGTGCTAGTCGACTTCTACCGCCGTCGCTTCTATAGTCTTAGCGTCTAGCGCTTTAGGACAACCTCCACAATTGAATGAGCCGAGATTGAACAAAATTGAACGCTGGTGGCTGCTGGTGTTGGTGGTGAATGGGCAGGATGGATGAGAAATGGCAGTACCCCAGTTTGGCATTCCATGACATCAATTGCAAACACATGGCCATGCTGCAGCATTTCAAGAAATGGTTCCCCTGTTGTCCTAAAGTGCTAGATGCTAAGACTTTGGATACAGAGATGACAGCGGCAGAAGCTGTCTAGCAAAGACAACGACAGAGATGGCAGAGGCAGTGAGCAGAGAGAAAGAGCAAGTAAGGAACTGGTCCCAACAACAAGAGGTCAAGATGAGGGACCAGGTGTAAACTATCTAGCTTATATACTAGAAGATGAGTCGTGTGAGAATAAAGAAAGATAATAGGGAACAAGGGAAGAACAATAGTAGTCCAGGTATGGAACAAGAACAAGATGGAACAAGTAACTGTTGTATATAAAAGAACAATGAGAACAATGGAAACAATGGATGGGATAGGTTGTGAAGATGATGTGGGAAAACAGGTGTCTGGTAGGTGTCAATGTAACAAACCGGCGTCAAAAGGGAAATGGGCGCTAAGAAATGAAAAGATAGGGGAAAAGCGGCACTTCATGACACCTGTCTTGTCTCTTCCTCCGCTTCCATCATGATAATCTAGGCCCCTAGGCCACCACTCTTCTCCGTGAGCAGCATGTCAAACACAAGTTCATCCAAGTCACCATTGAGGACAAGAGCGGACAAATGGAAAGGTGCGGTAACCCCTCCAATTTGGTATCAAATGAGACGTTCAGCTCATCATCATTGGGTAATATACAAAGCTCGAACTGCCCTGTGGCACATCCCTATTCCCCATCTCCACTGTCTGGGCTCAGTGAGTGACATTGACCAAGTGATATTGTACATTCGCTCAAGATCTTTGCAGGTGTCAACAAACTTACTCAATGCAGTGGAAACTGTTGACCAATGGCCATTTGAACCCATTTTTGTGGACAGGTGGCAGTGGTGCCAGAGAATTGGGATGGTGCACAGCGTGCTCGAGATGTGTGGTGTCGACTACGTATGAAAGGAAACTAAAGTTAATGATGCCTGCAGTTAGTACCAAAGGTAGAAGGTAGGGTCTGTCTCAATCTTGTTAAATGTGATTCTCATAGTGAGGTTTCACAATGGGAACAGTGTCAGCAATCACCAGTCTCTGACCTGGTGACGTGTCACACTAAGCTTTCAGACAACAAGAAATGAGGTAAAGAGCAGAGAGTAAGAGATTCTATATGCTGGTGAGATAAACCAGCTCAAGACTGGGGAATACAGGTCAAGTATCTACTCCTTATATACTACTAGAGGACTATGCCGTGTGTCTAACATGTGTACATGACATCATGAAGCAAGGCGCGAAACAGAAAGTGAAACAGGACCAACACGTGTCTACAGCATGTGGGTCCCTCATGTATCTACCGTGTGTATGATCATGTGAGAGATATGATAAAAGATGTAGATAACAGACAAGAGATAGGATAATAGATAAGATGGAAAAGGATAAGATAAGGGAAAAAGATAAGATAAGAGGGGAATTCATGACAAAAAGAAGTATTAGTTCAGAAATAGGTGTGTAACAATGGTTAAGTGTCGAAAAAGCTGTTTAATGGACTTGTTCCAGCATAATCCCTGGTACACATGGCTACACATCACTCAACAAGACGACACATTCCACTGTTGGTTGCACCAACTCACAAAGAGGTCGACTTGGTGGAAGAGAGCAATGAGGTATCATCCAGTGACGATGTAGACGAAAGTGATAGTGAGACTGAGAAGAGTAATTGTGAGACAGTTGTGACCCAGCAGGGTGGAGCATCGAGACAGGATCAAAGCAAAGGGAAACACAGTTGAAGTGAGTATGTATCTGTTCAACCGTAAAATCTGGTTTAACTGTGCTAACATATCTGCAGAATCTGTGCGGTTTAACTGTTCGAGACATCGTGTTTGCTTTGGGGTTTTGGTATGGCAGAGTGGCTAAACCACAGGTGAGTATTTCATCAAACTATTGAAACTGGCTCGATGATTCTCATTTAACTTAGTTGTTGATTCTACGGGATACTTGGGAGGACTGAGGCGTTCAACAGTTTGAACCCACCAGTATGATGGGCCAGTCGAGTAGATACATTAGAAAACACCGATAGTGGTGTTAAACAGTTTGAAACCATCAGTATATTGGGCTAATGTATTATATCTTACAGATTTACTAGATAGGGGTTTGTATGACTTATAGTAGTTGGATAAACAGTTGAACCCAAAATGTATGTTGCGACTTCTGACGTTCCAACAAAGTGTGTCAGGTTACTGTACATACCGTGTTTGGTCAAAAAAAATGGGACAACACTGGCATGCTTCCTGGCTCCCTAGGTATGCCGTCTGTTCCGTTCCTGTTCGGTCACTCGTTGTCTTACCTTCTGTTTATATAGGACTCCCAATATACAATAAAGATTCTCGTTTACCTCAATCTCAAGCCCTCCCTTAGAGGAAAGAACAGATGATAGAGACAGTATGGTCGGGGGTAGAAGGAAGGTGCGTATTCATCTGTTTTCCCGTGTTTTCATTCTTATGCTCCATCACTAGGTCGCTACTCGCAACCTCCTTTCACTACGGTCAACTGATAACGAGAACACCCATTGCCATACATGTTGGTTCTTCCTCAATGCCCATGAGATCCTGGACGAGGCGTAAAGTTATGCTTAAGTCGCCAATGAAACAGAGATCCACGCCTGACCCGCCATGCAGAAATTTGGTAGACACTGCAGTGGGTTCTCCTGTGATCTCATGCAGCCATTCAACTCATATACTCGATTCCTCTTATTGAGGACCTCAAGAGATACGTATCGAGCAGGCAGAACCGTGTCGGACGACATATGAGCTCAGTAAACTTGCTGGATACCAACTGATTGAGAGGTATGTGTTTTCTCAATTGCTTTCATTCACTCCGATTCTCATGCTCCTTGGCCAGGTATACACTCAGCCTCGCAAACTGGGTGTACATTCATTATGACCTAAGTGACTAGCTAGGTTGTGGCGCCTCCCAAAACACTGGATGATTATGTTTTTTTTGCTGGGAAGACGTTCTGCAGTTGGATCTGGTTGTCGTGTGCGTATGGTGCGTTTGATTCCGTGATGATTCTCAGTTCTGTTTAATAGCATTTTCTTTCAACAGATATTATGAGGATGTACGAGTACACCTTCGGGCAGAGGCAAGTCATGATCATAGACGTACAGTGTAATTGCGTCAAATGATCTGAGATAGATACCTCGATGTTCCATATCTCCTGGCTCAGTTACCTTTGGCGAACTTGCTGATTCGTAATGCTCCTGATCATGCTCGTCGGCTTGTGCCACTGGAGCTTCCACCATCATAGTTGAAGGTTGGCTGATGGTCCCGAGGCAGGCGTGCCTCACTGGTGAAGTATTGATTAGGGCTTGCAATGCTCTTGGCGGGGTAGAAAGGATATCACACATACATACGGGACTCTAGAATGGGGAGGGCAATATGGGCGGTATACTGAGGGTGTTGGCGACCGCGACTACCTTTGTCTACCGCCCTCTCTGCTGTGAATTGCCGATCGTGCGGTTTGCTCTGGGCCATCTTACACCCTACAGGAAGGAACAGTCCTTTAATTCTTCAGATCCCTGTATTCCGGGCGCTTTTCCTTCCAAGATTCTCGATACTATTATCTTCACAGAGAGAGGGTGTTGTGGGCCAGGAAAGTATCAGCAGCGTTTGACAGTTGGATGCTTACTGTCAAGCTGTGAGTTTATTTTTATGCTCGATCTGGCTTAACAACATAGTGCCACGACACTGGATGCAAAATAGCATATTAGCAGCAGAATTATTTAAGGAATATACAAGGATTACCTTTTGAAAACTTTAGAAAACTAAAAATATTTCTGCTAGAACAATATGAAAGGAATATGTTTGACAACTCTTGAATGAAATAACCATGACATTAGGTTTTAGTTGCAAAATGCCAAATATAATCTTTGCATATTTTCTTACAGAAATATTTTTGTTTCTCTAAATTTCTCAAAAGATAATCCTTGCATATCTCTTAAATAGTTCTGCTGCCAATATGCTAACTTGCGTCCAGTGCGATCAGAATGTGTTCTGGTACGATCTGATGTTCCCCGTGAGCAACTAGTTGGTGGTCGTGGTGAGTATACAAGCACTCTCGTAGGGAATACTATGCGGGTGCACCACTCACATTTCTCTTTCTTTTAGTACAACGTCTCTGAACCTACGCTCGGACCTTCAAGCAACACAGGGCACTGGATGGACCTGATTTCGGTGGGAATGGTGCTGTAGCAATCATTCCACATGCTAATCTTCTATCGAGATCCAATTGAATGGCTGAATGTATCCTAATCATCAAACCTTCGATTGACAGGAATCATGGTTTCATTCAATGTGTTTGCCGCCTGACAGGGAAGACCGAGGGAACTCTCATGTGCTCACTGTTGAAAACCTCGCCAGTATGTGTTCCACGGAGGATTGAGGCAAGTCAGTGCTCATCGGATGTTCTCTTAGCATTATTGGACGATTCATTTAGCCCCTTGTCTGCCAGTCCAATTGACAATCACTCAGAAAAAGTACCCGATTGTGGGTATATGATGTTGGGTGGCGTTCATGGGTGCTATCATACATCACGCACCAGGAACGAGGCTGAGGACCGGACAGTCACATATATAGACAATGCTGAAGTCTCCCCCATCATTCCTTTTCTCCCTTACCCTCATCACTCGACTATGGCCTCAACGTTCTTCAAAAATGCCACAAATACAGAAATCAGTCCTGGGAGTAGCTTCCAAAATGTCAAAGGGGACATTCATCACAACTACAATGGGTGTCCAACCTGCCAGGAGCAAGAGAAAGATCGGGTCATGGTAAACATCGAACTCATTGATGAATACACTAACTTGAGGCGTTGATTATCCAGCCCAAACAGAAGCGGTACAGGGAAATTTTTGAGCGTGATGTTTTTCTTCAAGAGCAAACTTGGTCAGAGGAATTGGGGGTAGTGATCAGGAAGCCTTTCTTGGACAACAGGTCTTGTCGGAACAGTGAAGAAACAAGAATTGTGGTTGTCAAGAGGCTTCATACTGCCACATTGTACGAATGCAACCGCACAGTGACCGTGGTGAGTTTCGAGCCAAAGGACAAGAAGGACCGTGATACCACACACCTGGTCAGTGTATGATAGCCTATTTCTTGAGGACAGCACTAATACAGAATGCTTCAGCTGTGGAGCCAGTTTTATGAAATGTATTCAGCTCACAGGTAGGATTTGTACTCAATAGTTATCATGGTTTAACCATCCAATGCTGCTACCTAGGTCATTGTGCCTTGTTCAGATGCTGGGATTGGTGAGGACAGAGATACCGACATTCGTCCTTTATGAAGGTAGGAAGGTTCTGGAGGTGAGTTTGTGGTGAAAGCTGATTACTCAAGGGTCCTAGATTTAGTCAATGGGGACAAGTTTCTCGATCAATATGATGACAGCGGCCTTATATATAGATACCTTTTCCATACAAATGTGAGTAAAACCCTAAGAATCCGAGCCTTGCTCAAATGCCCTTAGGAAGCCGCAATCTCTGCGCTCCGTGCCGACAAATCCCTGGGGATTTCGGTGAGTTGGCTAATTGGAGTCTTGACTGGCTAAAAATAGCGCAATAGGTCTCGTCGGGGTGGGGCGATTGGACATTCAATCTCAAAAGTCGGTCTTGGCACTACGATGCTTCCACCTCCGTCGAACAACCGAGTGAATCCTTTCGCTACGCGCCAATCCTACTTCCTGAAGGGCCCCTTCCCCAACTCGATGACGAGGAGATCACGACTTACTTTGAGAAAACTTTCGGGGATTTCTTGTACCTGATTGCGTCATTGGGAGAAACCGACCAAGGAGGCCTGTTAGATTATAAACAACATCACCGATTGACATTTGGAACTGTCATCAACTACTTTGAAGGTGGAGTTCCCGCCCACTTCCCTTCCACTCCATGTCCCGAGTGGTGGTTTAACAATCGTAGTCGCAACATCGACGTCTGTTATTCCGAGAAAGGTATGCCTGAATTTTATCCATCCCTTTCTCTTGCTAAACTCACTAGTATATTCACGTGTTGACTTTCAATCCCACAACACCCACAATACCCAACTCAACCTACACTTCTCTTTGCGTCTTCCGTTGGAAGACCGAACCCGACTTCGCGCCGCTTACCTTTGCCAGTCCAAAAAGGATAGCTCTATTGGGACATGTAAGTACCTCACGAATCCTCGTTCTCACTCGCATCTTCATGTCCCTCTGAAACTTGTGTTCAGATTTCATTGACGAAATTCGATTTTCTGTCACTGGCAGTTTCTCACATAACCCGACAGCTCGTCCCGTACCCGCCTACCTTTTCATTCCGCCCCTTCACGCCGAATACATCGATAGAATGTACTGCATATCCCATCCCCTTCGTTACCCGCTATTCTACTGGTCATGGGACCCAGAAGGAAAGACTATGATTTCGAAGGAGGAGTGGGGGCCGGCTGAAATACCTGCGCTGGAGGTTGAAACACGGCTTGGATCATATTGGATCAGGAGTGAATATAGCCTGGTCAAGAGTTACTTGGACAACAAAAGCTATGATGTTGACGGGAAGCAGTATGCTCGAGATCATGGGTATCCCGAGTTGATATGGGGTGCGTACTGTTCACTCTCCCTGATTTGTTGGGTATACTTTGGTCTTTGGTTCAGGTGATCCTCATGATCGAAGGATTGAGCTTTATTACACGGACAGCGATGAAGACTTGGAAGACTCAAATGAGCATGGTGACTCACAGGTATCGGACAAGAATCAACCGTGCTTTTCAACCTCCCAGCACACATCCTCCGCAGCTTCCTCACTCGTGGATCCTCCCGTAAAAGGCGCGTCGACACACTTGATAGTCCGAGGTACGTATGCTATAGACTTAACACTTGTAGCATGTTTCCCCTGGTTGACATTTGAGCTCGAATCTCAGATACCCCCTGTATGGAGAATTCTGGGGAAGAGACACGTCGTGTCGAACGGCAACAAACTAGAGTTCAGGAAACCGCACGACAAGCAGATTCATCAAAGGATCTTACCCAGAGGTCCAACCTAAACAAACAGTGAGCTTCATTTCCACGTGCTCACACCCACAATCTTACCGACCGTTCCCAGCTCTCTGACAGTCAGGCCTACCCGACCTAACCCGTCACAGGGAGCTACAGGAGTGCCAGTAGACTCCCATCTTGATACCTCTACACTTCCGACACGGTAAGCCTCCGTTCCCTACCCACATTTGGTGTCTAGAGTATTCGAGTAGGCCCCAGGCACCGGCAAAGGCGGTCACCGCGTCAAACCCACGAGCACAACCCAAAAAGGTTCAAGAGAGATCTCTGAGAACAAAGGCCGCTTTGATCATCCCTGCACAAAGGTCTATAAGACTTCAACGGTGAGAACCAGCGCTTCAAATCTGTTGTACATATCACCTCACCTGCCTTTTTTCATTTCTTCGACCTACGGGTCTAGCCTTTCGAAGCGGCCACAGAGAACCAAAAGTCGGGAAAGAGAATCTCGCAATGATACCTCTGCACAAACGATACCGTAAGTCTTTCCTTCTCGCTCACATTCGGTGCCTCAATCATTTAGTAGGGCTGAGGCACGAGGAAAGGCGGACGTACACAATGGCTACCCAGAGTTGCGCACCGGTACATACCAGTCATTTCTAGTTGAGAATTCACCCCGATACTTGAGTTAGACGCCCTTCTCAACAAAGAAATGGAGAAGCTGGAAGGCTCAGGTGGCACAGGCTGGTATACTGCGTCAGGAACAGAGTCGTCGCCGGATCATAAAGTTCCGTCACCGTCTACGTTCTTAGCATTCGATACAGTCAACGACTGGGAAGGGACAACACGAGTACATTCGGAAGGAGGGGGTAGTTCAACTGCCGTGTATCTGGCCCAATGCTTCGAGTCCGATACGGATAACATTGGTATGAATACACCTCGAACTTTTATTCTCGCTTACTTCTGACCGAATAACCATCTTGCAGCGGAGGCGTCCTCACAGCGGAATGTTATCGCGAATTCAGCGGGTTCGACTAACGAAGACAAATGGGATTTCCTTGTTGTCGAAGATTTGTAAATTATATGCATATAGATACCCAACGGCTCTCATTCTCCCTGCAGAGTCTCGTTTCTATTCCGGCTCATATTCAGTTCCTACACAATTTGGTCCTGTTACCGAGCTTGAAAAGAACCGGACCGTTATGAGGTCGTACTCTTTCTTCGTGATCGAGGTTCAGACAGAGGATCGTTGCAGGAACAGCATACAGAAGCTGGTTGGCATGGTTCGAACGCTGCCAATACTGATATAAGAAGACGTGAGCATTACATGAGAAAGGAGCTTCGACTTCGCTCACCTGAACGGCCTGCCGGGGCGTATATGTCTACATTCTTCCGGATCTGGTTCTGTATTCTTTCGCATTGAAAAAAAGTATAGCGGGAATGAAAACGATCGAGCAAGTGTACCAGAAGCTTCCTCGAGAGATGGATGAGAATATCTGGTTCGTGAGCGTGATCAATGTCGGTCTGCAAGAGGATATAGACGTGCAAGGAAATCTACGTATAGAAGACCAACCCTGCGTTCTTTCCATGGCTGGCAGTGTGAGGCCTGAAATGGGCGTAAAACAATGACACAGAGAGCGAGGCTACGCACTATATTCGAGCTTCACAGTCGCGAGATGGTCAGCAAAGTTGAACTTTGCAAACGAGTAAATTACTATCCGTCGTTTCGAGGTCTTGTGGTCTCATTGGTGCCGCCAGAACCACTCATCAAAGATGATCGAAGTCGTTTGAGCGGGGAGGGGACAGGTACAGAAGTGTGGAAGAACATACCAGTCACATTCCTAGACTGTTTGAGGCTCCTTATGATCCGTAGGCCAACGGTACCGTTGACGACCAATCAACGGGATTTGAACGGAGAGTGATCTACAGTAGAGAGAACCTCGAGGATGAGGAAGAACAATGTCTACGATTCAAGGTACTTGAGCACGAGTGGAAATACCTTGTGCTTGAGCTTCGGGTGAAGCTCCTGGCCTTCTTCGGTTGACGAACCTAAGAAGAGAAGGGCGAGACCGTGAAAATGTTGACTTACGAGATATGTAGCCTCGAGGTCGCCCTTTTCAGACTCCGCTCAAGCCTGTTTTTGAACTACCATCATCTCATCCCTCGGCGTCTTTGACACCCTGAACCCGTGAAACGGCGTAACGAACCATATCAACAATGACAGAGAGTTTTGGAGGTTGGAATCTGACTATCGGAGGTTCGTATCCCCAGTTCCATTTTTACGATGCCCCGAATTCTTATCAGCATCGGTCAAATAGCATCCTCGTTGTCATTTATCTTTCGATAGGTAGTCGCCTCAAATACGCCAAATTTTTGGATGACAAGCAGACTGTAGGTATTTTTACCTGATGTCGGTTCTTGGCAGCACTGACCACTCGTATTGCTGTTGATGAAGAAGAGACAACGTTGATGCGAGCGCAACCTACAACATTCGAAGGAGATGGCCTAAAATCCAACACCCTCCTGGCTCATAGCGCTTCAGGCCTCAGGGCTTCACCATCACCATACCAAACACATCTATGAGTAGGTCGCATTCAGCACGAGTCCGTTTCTTCTTGCTTTCCACCGTCATGCTCAGTCTCAAGTAGTTCAGATCCAGCCCTCCATCCTGTTTCGTCGAGAGAAACACTGGCATTCCTTCCGCTTTCCCAGGTGCGTTGTCTCGACCATTCTTGCTTGGTCCAATCCTACTGGATCGTTAGCTTAACGTAACTCTGGGCCGCGGCCCTTAGGAAACCTTAACTTAACTTAACTTAAACTTAACTCGCTTTTAGGAGCTTTTAGAACTCAAATTCTAACCCTAAGCCTAACCCCTAAACTGGGGGGTGCCCCCCAGACCCCCACTATTCTGATCCTCTTATCCCATACCCTAATCCCTAAGCCAAAGCCTAACCACTAAGCCTAACCACTAAACCTAACCCCTAAGCCTAACCCCTAAACTGGGGGACACGCCCCCCAGACCCCCCCTTATCATGCATGATTGTGTAAAATACAAAAATAATTATTTAATTCGCAAAATTTACAGTTGTACCACTCACATAGGCTCACACGGAGTTAAGTTAAGGTAAGTTAAGGTTTCCTAAGGACGGCGGCCCATAGTTAAGGTAAGCTGGCGTCGATTACCGTCCAATCGCCTATCGTCTCAAGCTCCACCTATACAGGATTCGCGACACGTACTTGAGGGTCCAATCTTATTCGACTGCAAGTCATCTCTCAGGTGGAGACAACCCACGATAGGCACAGTATAGTCGGGAGAGGAAGGGTGGTGCGTCACGCGTGTCTTTCT
Source organism: Marasmius sp. AFHP31 (assembly GCA_024721195.1). Lineage (NCBI taxonomy): Eukaryota > Fungi > Basidiomycota > Agaricomycetes > Agaricales > Marasmiaceae > Marasmius > Marasmius sp. AFHP31. The sequence goes on from JANHQD010003137.1 coordinate 24,146, forward strand.
TTTCTCTCATGCGCTCACTCTTATATGCTCCATTGCCAGGCCGCCACTCGAATACACCTCTTGCCATGCTCAACATGTGACAGGAAAACCGTATGCCACCCGAAATCATTCCCTTCTCAATACTGAAGAGGTTCACATCCGTCACCTACAAATGGTTACGCTTGAATTGCGAGCGAAGCTGAATCTAAAAAAACAACACCCGGCCATCGCATGAATTTTCTTACTTGTGGCCATTTGCAGCCGCCTGGCTCATATACTCCACTATACCCATCAAGGTCAGCGAGGGACACCTTATCGGGCGAACAGCAACAGGCTGGAGTAGTCGACGTATAAATTCGGACAACTCGCTGGCCACCACCGTACTGAGGGTATATGATTCTCTGATCATCCACATCGACTGCTTTTCTCGCGGGGGAGACGCTCTGTAGTTGGTTCTGATTCTTGGGTGCGCGCATGGTACGCACGTTCTCCTAATGTGAGCCTGAGCGTTCCCATGCTGATTAGCATTCGCTTTTGTCAGGTATCATAAGATTGCACGACGGGCAGTCAGGCGGTATTCGTTATTAGGCAGAGGAGAGTGATAGCCGTACGGCGTAATTACGTCGAATGATTTTAGATAGATACATCAATCGTACATTACCTTTAGTGAAATCGTACAATTTACAAGTAGGGCAACATTTGTTTCTCAGAATGTGCCAAGACGAACGAAAGGTAGCCCTAGTGAGGAAGTTGTGGCTCAGAATGTCGGTCAATCGGGTTCCCCAGAACCGCAGAACACTCCGATTCGGCCGATCGTTCGACACATGCTTCTCGACGACCATATCTCGTACTCGGAGGTCCATAACTTCTCGTTGCCTTCTACAGTTCTGTTGAGACTGAATTTTTTTCAATCATCTCCGAAGGGCAATGAGGCGTTAGTGATTAAGAGAGCTCAGTAGGGTCTTGAAGGAACGAAAAGAAGGACACCATTCCACAAGCCTTCTCGGATTCTCACGTCGCCCGTTGTCAATAGGTGTTGGCAGTGTGCTGACTGTTTGGCACTGAGTGGCTATTCCAATGGGAGTAGAATGAAAGCCAGTGGCGCAGAACTCGGTCTTCGCGTGCCTCCGCGCAGATCGAAGGGATCGGAGGGCTCGGAGGTAAAGAGAAGTGAAAACTGTCTTTCCAATCACCAGAGACAGGGTGGGGGTAAGTAGCCAGGCCGATCATTCTACCATGGCCCGCTTGTAAATAGTCCTCCGACGGCCCGTCAGTAAATATAATCCGATATTTATGCAGATCAGACGGATCTACCTACTGTACATGGCATAGTTGTTACATCTCGTTAATGCTGTTTACTAGTGGGTCTTTGCAAACCGTCCATGAGCTTCATCGTTTTGTTTTGTTCCTACTTGATAGCAGAGGGCCGTACGGGCCGTGATGTAATCGGCGTGGCTACTTACCACCCTGCCACCGGTGGATATCTCCGAGGGACCAGCCACATCGGGGTTCATCGATGTTGGCCATGACTGTTTCCAGCTCGAACAGTGCTCAGTCCAGAACACGCGCTGGTAAGATCGACATCAACGGTAAATGAACGCGGTGGACGGGCGGTGGACGGCATGCACATGTTCTGAATCTCGTCCGTGACTCCACTTGGATCTTGATCTGCTCACTCCTTACTCCCGCGTGGGAGTGGGCATGGCACGTCTCAAACACGTTGAAGATACAACACAGTTAACATCAGGCAGTTGTCTCTTTCACCCCTTCCTCCATGACTTCCTCGTTCAACGAGCACCCACAGCAAATGGTGCCCACAGGGCCCTCGTTCTTTGCGAACTCTTCCCACTTTAGGATGAGAAATCCGACGTTCCAGAGTATTGGAGGAGATCAGATCAACAACACTACCGCACTGGCCTTCAGTTTCCAGGTCGGCGGCTGGAAGTCAAAGTCACCCCCCGTACGTGAACGTTTGAACTCTTGGGCTTGAAACAATACTGTGAGATGACGCAGGCCCATATGCGACTATCTTCTATCCAGCAATTCGAATGAATTCAAACTGGGCAATCATCCCTCATGACAGAGTCAACGTTTCCAACTCCAGGGTTTTGGTACAACCAGGACTATCTCAACAGACTGCAAATCCAATTTATAGGCTTCTGAAAACTCTAGTATCAGACACCGGCGACGACCTGAAGGCCACTCAAGTGGTACAACACGTCTCCATCAGAGGGGAGAGCAGTCGATCCAGATTTTTACACGCCGCGTATTACGGCAAGGATGCTCGGAAGGTCAGTAGCGTTTTGCGTCCTTCCAACGACGCTGACAATCTGATCTTGCGAATTTCCAGGCATACAAGAAGAATCTCAAGTTTTTCTCTTCGTGTAGGTACGTGCCTATGTGCCCTGGGAAATTGATAGCGTGTCGACTAAGCGGCGAGCTACCGTATCAGGGACGTTTCCGTTGCTGCACTTGTGGCCGTCGATCAATCAGAGGTTCCAGCATTGATATTTCTCAACCGTGAGACATTTCATTGCCTTTGGTTTCCGACAAAACTTTCCCTGCTGATGGTTCCGCTGACAGCTTTGATTCCATTGGCAGAGGTTGTCCTCGTTTCCGCCGGATTCGTTCAGCTCTTTGGATTTGTAATAGAATGTGTTGTTGAGGTAGGTTCCCTTATGGTTTGGTACTTCGCCTCTGATCACCATGACTTTTATCTTGTGTCGTTATGTCGACTATTGCTATCTTCATAGCTGTATCGCATCCTCAAAGACCTCCCGCATACTAAATCTATGCTTGAAGCTCTTGGCCACGAAAGGGAAGGCCTCTTCCGCTGTTACTTGTTCAACCCAATCGACAGCGATTTTTGTATCGGCCCTTCATACAACATTTATTGTGGCCGAACGACAGTGCCTCTCTCCCTTGTTGCGGCCGGGGTGCCCTTATAGCTAAGTATAACTCCAAATCTTCCCGACCCCCGCCCCCAGTCATGGCATGGCTCAGAGGCGTTAGGTGTGGCGCGATCGGCGTCATTTGCAGCGAGCTTCGTGAAAGAATGTGAGCCAATCACCATCTCTCTCCGCTCCGTGCTCAGTGGCCTCCCGCCCCAGTCGCCGCATATCCCAATTTTCCCAACTGAAGAACATTTGACGGACTGCGTATTCATCCTTACCATTTCCCTTTGCCAATAATTGTTCTTCTGTTCCATCGTTGTTCTTTCCGAACATCCCGCGAAACCATCCCACATGGTAGACCCCATGCTCAGAGCTATCTACCGTCCCTGTTGCGGTTATCTAGTTGGAGTCAACTGAAAAGATCGGGAGTAAATTGGGAGACGGAGGAGATATGTTGTTGTTCAGCGACAAGCGGTTAGAAGGTCAATGAGTATAATTCAGGCGCTCACTGGGGGAGCCGTCAGTACTTGTAGCACGACCATTGGTGTTGTACTTTATTTCGATCTAATTTGCCGTCCGTCTTTCTAAGTGTTGTGGATCCAACTGAACAAGCGGACGGTCACCTCTTCACGGTGAACCTCCCACCAACGAATTATCTTGTCGAATATAGAGATATATGAAAGCTCGAGCGTTCTGAATGTCTCAGCGTTTCCAGGAGAATCCAGTGAAGGTCATTTAATGTATGAAGAGGAGCTTGGAGTGGGCTCGCTCATTAATATTCATGAACATCGTGTTCTAGGACGTACCTGATACAATCAGATTCGCCAGAGTCTCAAAGATTCGAGACAAACCTGTCGGGCGAGTACGGGAGTAGCATGGCGATCTGGAAGCGAGCTTGAAAAACGAAGTTGAACGCCGCGCCGATGGGACAAAAGCCCACGGGAGCGGACGCGCTTAGGGATTTCCTCATCACCACGGCCTCGGAACTCTCTCCCCCTCTGTTTGTCAATGCAAGACCATCAAAGCAGCGAGATAGACTGTGGGAGGAAGGGCGGATACCCTGTCTATGTATCCTTTGTTGCTCTTGTCTCGTGGCTTGGTTTACTGATGGGACTCATTCTACAGGCACCCTACATTGGGGAGGGCAATAAGGGCGGTATGCTGCGGGTGTTGGCGACCGCAACTACCTCTATCTACCGCTCCCTCTGCTGTGGATTGTTAATAAAGTGGTTTGCTCTAGGCCATCTTACATCTTACAGAAAAAAACGATCCTTCGATTCTTCAGATCCCTGTATTCCGGGTGCTTTTCCTTCCAAGATTTTCAATACTGAGAAATTTCATTCAATTTGTATGGGGGTTTTGGTGTGACAAAAAAATTCGCTGGGATCAGTTTGTATGACATGAGTGTGACTGGTGACACCAGAGAGAAATTTCGTATGGAACTCACAAGTCCCCGGCATTTGGGAGTACATGAATGAGAAATAGTAGCAGCATCAGCCGCCCCCTGCAAGAATGTTGAATTTGGACTCGAAATCACCCAACAAGGCTTTTTTCTAGCTTTCTTGGGCTCCTGGGAAATTTGTCACATACCGGGACATTTCGTATAGACCCCCTGTGACTATGTGACTATACAACAAATTTTCATATACGGAGGGGCTTGTGACGTGTGATATACGAGTTGAATGAAATACCCCAGTACCGTTATCTTCACAGATAGAGGGTGTTGTGGGCCAGGAAAGTTGCGGCGGCGTTTGACGGTTGGGTGTTTACCGTCAAGCTGCGAGTTCGTTTTTATACTCGATCTGGCTTAGGGGATTAACAGCATAGTGCCACAATCAGAACGTGTTCTAGTACAATCTGATGTTCCCCGTGAGCAATTAGTTGGCAATCGTGGTGAGTATACGAAAACTCTGGTAGGGAATATGCGAATGGATAACATACATCTCTCTCTTGTAGTATACTGTCTGACTCTACACTCAGACCTTCGAACGACACAGGGCACCGGATTGGCCTGATCCTGGTGGGAATGGAGCTTGAGCATTGCACACGCTCACCTTCTATGAGAATCCATTCGAATGCCGTTGAATATGTTCTGATCCATCAAACCTTCGATACGGTTCATTCAACGCCCACCCTCTCGCGCGTGTGCTCACTGGTGAAAGCCTCTCCAGGATGTGATCAGCAGAGGATTGAGGAAAGTCAATGCTCATCGGATGTTTCTCTTGGTGTTATTCGACGATTTGTTGGCCGTCCTGTTCGCCAATCCGATCAACGATCATTCAGAGAAAGTATCCGATCGTGGGTACAGTCAATTATGTCATATGGCATACGGTTGGGGAAGCCAAAACCTCATTCCATACCATGGATATTCCATACGACGGCATTTTACAGTGGCAGTTTGAGTTTGGTTCCTCCCCAAACCCCTCCCGTCATATGGAATATTCCATATGACCTTATTTCATATGACATATCCGACTGTATATGGCTTTAGGTGGTGTTCATGGGCGCTATCGAATAGCGCGCACCGGCAACGAGGCTGAGAAGCGGACGGCCACATATACGGACGACGTTGAGATCTTCTCCACCGTTCCTTTTCCCTCTTACCCCCATCACTCATCTATGTCCTCTACGTTCTTCGCAAATGCCACACATACAGACATTGGTCCCAGGAGTAGCTTCCAGAATGTTGAAGGGGACATTCATCACAACTACAATGGGTGTCCAACCTGCCAGGAGCAAGAGGAGGATCGAGTCATGGTAAACATCGCGCTCTTTGAGAAATACACATACTCAAGATGTTTATTATCCAGCCCAAACAGAAGCGGTACAGGGAAATTTTTGAGGGTGATGTTTTTCTTCAAGAGGAAACTTGGTCGCAGGAGATGAAGGTGGTAATCAAAAAGCCTTTATCGGATGACAGGTCATCCAGGAACACCGAAGCAACAAGAATCACGGTTGTGAAGAGGTTTTATACCGCCACTTTATACGAAAATAACCGCACGGTGACCGTGGTGAGTTTTGAGCCAAAGGTAAAGAAGGACAGTGAAACTACACGCCTCGTGAGTGTGTTATGGACTGTTTGTTGAGGACAGAACTGATATCGAATGCTTCAGCTGTGGAGCCAGCTTTATGAGGTGTATTCAGCTCACAGGTAGGATCGGTATTCACTTGGTGAAGCTGCTTAACTTTCCAACGTTGGTGCCTAGGTCATTGCGACTTGTTCAAATGCTGGGATTGATGAGAGCAGAGATGCCGACGTTCATCCTGTACGGAGGTAGGAAGGTTCTGGAGGCGGGTTCGGTTGTGAAAGCTCATTACTCAAGGGTCCTAGAACTAGTCAATGGAGACAAGTTTATCGATCGATATGATCGCGACGGCCTTGCATATAAATACCTTCTATATACAAATGTGAGTTCTCACACCTGCTTTCTAAGTCTTGCTCAGATGCCTTTAGGAAGCCGCAATCTCTGCGCTCCGTGCCGACAAATCACTGAGGATTTCGGTGAGTTGGCTAATTGGAGTCCTGACTTACTAAAAACAGTACAACAGGTCTCGAACGGGTGGGGCGATTGGACATTCGATCTCAAAACTCGGTCTTGGCACTACGATGCTTCCGCCTCCAACAAACAAATGGAGCAATACTTCGGATACACACCAATCCCACTTCCTGAAGGGCCGCTTCCCCAACTTGATGACAACTCGATCACCACTTGCTTCGAGAACACTTTCGGTGACTTCTTGTACCTGATTGCATTATTGACCGCAAAGACCTGTCGGATTATGCACCCAACGGCCGATTGACATTTGGAGCTGTCATCAACCGCTGGAAAAGGGGAATTCTTGCCCACTTCCCCTCCACTCCACGTCCCGAGTGGTTGTTTGAGAATCGTAGTCGCAACATCGACGTCTGTTATTCCGAGAGAGGTATGCCTGAGTTCTATCCATCCCTTCCCCTCTCTAACCCTATTAGTTCCATCCCGTGTTGACTTTCAATTCCGCAATCCCCACAACACCCAACTCAACCTACACTTCTCGTTGCGCCTTCCGTTGAACGTCTGAACCCGACTCCGCGCTGCTTACCTTTGCCAGTCCGAAAAGGATAGCTCCTTTGAGACATGTTAGTACCTCACAGATAATTGTTCTCTCTTGTATCTTCATGTCCCTCTGATACTCGTCTCCAGACTTCATTGATGAAATCGGATTAGTCGTCACTGGCAAGTTCTCACGTAACCCAACCACTTGTTTTGCACCCGCATACCTTTTCATTCCACCCCTTGATGCCGAATACATCGACGGAATGTACTGTATACCCCATCCCCTTCCTTACCCGCTATTTTGCTGGTCATGGGACCCGAAAGGAAAGACCGTAGTTTCAAAGGAGGATTGGGAACAGGCTGGAATACCTAAGCTGGATGTTAAAACGTGGCTTGGATCGAGTTGGGACGAGTATAGCGTTGTTGCGAGTCACTTGCGCAAGAAAGAGTACGCTGTCAATGGAAAGCAATACGCTCAAGATCATGGGTATCCAGAGTTGATATGGGGTGCGTACTGCCCACTTCCTTTTGTTTGTAAACCAGGTTCAGTCTTTGATTTAGGGGATCCTCGTGATCGAAGGATCGAGGAGCTAGAAGACACGGGCAGTGATTAAGACTTGGAAGACTCGGACGAGCATGGAGATTCAGAGGAATCGGACGAGGATGAACCTTGCTCTTTAATATCCCAGCACACATCCTCATAAACTTCCTCACTCGTGTTTCTACTGTGGGAGGCGCGTCGGCGCACTCGGGAGACCGAGGTAAATGTGCTTTATACTCGACACTCGAAGCATGCTTGCTCTGGTTGACATTTGAGCTCAAATTTTAGATGACCTTCATGCAAGGAAAGTGGAGCATTCTGTGGAAGAGACACGCCGTGGCGAATGGCAACAGACTATAGTTCAGGAAACTGCACGTCAAGTAAAGACATTGAGAGATCTTACCCAGAAGTCTGACCCAAACAAACAGCGAGTTTTATTTCCACGTGCTCACACCAACAATTTCACTGACCATTCCCAGATCTCCGACCTTCAGATCTAACCAATTTAACCCGTCACAGGGAACTACGAGCGTGCCGGTAGACTCCCATCATGATACCCCCACGTACCCAACACCGTAAGACTCCGTCTCTGACCCACATTTGGTGTCTAAAACATTCGAGTAGGCCCCAGGGACCGGCAGGGGCGGTCGCTGTATCACCACGAGTACCACTCAAAAGAGGGGAACAGAGTTGTCTCAGAACAAACACTGGTGTGGTAAATAATGGGCAAAAGACTACACTAGCTCAACGGCAAGAACCAGTGAATCTATTTTGCATATAACCTCACCTACCCCTCCCGGCTCTCCAACCTACAGATCCAGCCTATCGAAACCATCACAGGGAACCAAAAGTCTGGAAAGAGGCTCTCGCGATGATACCTCTGTGCAAACGACACCGTGGGTTTCTCCTTCTCGGTCACATTCAGTTCCTCAGTTATCGAGTAGGCCTGAGACACGGCCGTCGTGTCCAGCCCGCGAACACGAACCGACCTAGCAGAACAGAGATCTCCCGGAATGAAGACAGCTCAACGGTAAGAACAAATGCTTCAAGTTTCTTGTATAACATCTAACCGATCCTTTCAGTACCCAACCGGCAGGTAGGGTCGTCACCACGCCAAACAAGCCAGAGAAACAGCTCGTGTCCCTGTCGAACTCCTTGCTTGTACATTAACCTATGGAAAACGTGTTGACGCACTCGGGAGAACGAGGTATGTAGTTTAAACTCGTGGCATGTTTACCCCAGTTGAGCTCGACTTTAAGGTACTCGTCATGAACGCAAATACGTAGAAGGGACACCCCGCATCGGAGAACAACACGTCACGGTACAGGAAACCAGACGTCAAACACATGTGTCAAAGGGTGTTGCCTATGAAGCTGTTTTTGTGCCAAAATTCTAGCACGTGTCCGCGCATGTTGTATATCGTTCGTGTACTTCGTAGCGAGCATTCGCGTACTACCTACTCCGTCCTACCGTCACTTTTCTCCAGGGAATTTCCCTTTTATAGAAATCCAGACTTACCGAGCTCTCAACCTCGAGCTATTTCCGATCGCGGCACAGAATTTTTGACCTCCGCCTGCCGGCCATCATGGCGTTCCCCGAACACCCTTCCCCCCTCAAATTCCTGCTGACAAATAGAAATCACGCTAAGTTTGTGTTGAACCGAGATTTTCTGGGTTAAGCGCACCTCACTGAGCTTCAATTTTCGAGCGTAGCGAGTGCATCTGCTGTCTCAGTCGCCCTTGATCATCCTTTGATACCCTCACCAGTCAAGACATCTCAAGTCAACTTCCCGACCTTCGCATCCATGATTACAACTTTGAGATGTGATATCCACCTATAACCTTGAGATTCGAGCCCTATGGACGTGTAGAATGCCATAATATAGTATCATTGTATCACTAATTACCCTGTGTGAGTCTTTACATCTTATTCAACGGTAGTCTATATTTGTAGACCTTGGCGCTTGAAGAATGGTAATCGACGCCAGCTTACCTTAACTATGGGCCGCCGTCCTTAGGAAACCTTAACTTACCTTAACTTAACTCCGTGTGAGCCCATGTGAGTGGTATGACTGTGAATTTTGCGAATTAAATAATTATTTTTGTATTTTATACAATCATGCATGATAAGGGGGGGTCTGGGGGGCGTGCCCCCCAGTTTAGGGGTTAGGCTTAGGGGTTAGGTTTAGTGGTTAGGCTTAGTGGTTAGGCTTTGGCTTAGGGATTAGGGTATGGGATAAGAGGATCAGAATAGTGGGGGTCTGGGGGGGCACCCCCCAGTTTAGGGGTTAGGCTTAGGGTTAAAATTTAAGTTCTAAAAGCTCCTAAAAGCGAGTTAAGTTTAAGTTAAGTTAAGTTAAGGTTTCCTAAGGGCCGCGGCCCAGAGTTACGTTAAGCTAACCATCCAGTAGGAAGAATAAAGCTTCAAAGCCAGACGCAGGGTAATGAAGCTGATGAGAAAGCTCGTGATCCTAATACATATTATCCTTCAGCTATTTCACCTGAGGATAAGGGCGACGCTTGGGCCGTTGTTACAATGATGGACTTCAGAAGGCCTGAAATCTTTCTATATTGAGCCACGGATCCAACATAGCGGGACGAGAATGCCATACAGCATCAGTATTTCAATCAATTCAAGCATACCTCACTTGTTCTGGATGGTATGACATGGAGTTTCGAGGAACAAAGACGGCACACAGTTCACAATCGCACAATTTCACACAAATTCACGACTCGGGAGTCGGAACTCGAAGCTTGGACTCTGGAGAGCAGCCAACAAAAACACTCCGATCTCCTGGTGGCAAAGACTGAGGAGGAAGAGAAAGGGTCTTCGTACTATACGGGACGGGCTTCTGTTAGAACGCCAGTATCATGACTAATTCGGCAATTCCCGACAATGGCCGTATTGCGGCATCTGACTGGCTCGGCCGCTTTCGGCCAGCCGTTGCTTCTTAGAATCGAATCAAGCTGTACTTGTTGAAGGTCAAATGTCAAGTGCAGGACAAGATAGAAGACATACTTATCGATGGTATCCACTATACCAACTGCTAAAAGTACGTCGACTGCAAACACTCAAGTATGTCAATGATCAACACAGCACGGTTCGGGTGTGAGGTACGCGAATGATGTACGTTTTCGGCAACGTAATACAATCTTGACACAAAAATACCCTCATAGTTGCCCCGAGACCTACCCAGTCTAGACAGTAATCTTCATTTCCAAGCATTCACAAGCACCATCTCACCGTCCTTTCTCAGCCCTTTGATCTCCGTGTCTGACTTGGCGATCACGCGACGCAAACCGTCACAGGGGAACATCAGAATAACACTAGACTCTCATGGTGATACCTCCACAAACCCAACGCGGTAATCCTCTCTTCGTTATGTTGCCCACATTCGGTGTCTCAAACTGTTTGAGTAGGTCCCAGGCACCGGAAAAACAACGGGTGGGATCGTCACCGGGCTGAACAAACCGAAGAAACAACCCGAGCCTGAAGATCGTAAGGTTACTCCCACGAAGCCGACCTTATCTCCTGCACGGACCGCACGGTAGGCGTACAATCCCCTAGTTGGGAAGTTCGTTGTCTCATGCTTCTGTATAGCTCCCAGAATCGCCCAAACGAGACTGTTAAGAAGGCCTGGAGATAGGTTGACGAAGTATTGACCGGGATGTAGGTCGGGAAGGGGACGCTGTATTCGGAGATGCTCAGGTATTTGGTGAGCCAAATGGTGATAATTTCCCGCGATATGTATCATAGGCCAGACCTGCTCGATATGTAGTATCTCTATTGGCTTGGCTCCACACTCTGGTAGATGCATGCATCACACACGACACTCTGACTTTCCGTACTAAATCCCTAGATCTTACATTCAGTGCTCGTGTGCAGTGAGTATGCTCTACAATGAGCTCGCGCTTCTCCCAAGGCCAGTTCAACAATGTTGATTACCAAATGAGTAAAGTCATGCCTTTATTCTGGCTCTGTCTTTGACCCGACTCGCGAGCTTATGTGTAGGCATAATCCTCATGAACTTCATTAGTCCCGCACGTAGTGAAGTCGCAACAAGGAAAATTCGCTGCAACGGGCGGATAGGCCAACCCGACAGTACCGTCCGCATTTGAAATCGATGGATTATACCAGATGGACCCATGATCAAATCCAGCGCGAACTGAATTAGAGACGTTAGTCTCCTGCGTATGGAGTGAGAATAGAGGGCCGAAGACGTACTGATACACAAAGTAAGCCCTCGATAATTCAGTACCCAGACAAGGGGTACGATCGTAGACTCGTCACCACGCAGAACGAACCCAACCCGAGTTCAAGGACCGTAAGGTTGCTCCCGCACGCAACCCGGTTCCTGCACGTACAACCTGGTAAGCCTGATTTCCCATCATTTGTATTTGTTATTTCTTGAAGCGTCCCTCCAGTCCTCAGAAGACTCGTACAGACGGGACCGTTCAGAAAGCTTGTAAATGCAAGGAGGATTGGCTGAGACATGAACAAGGAAAGAGATGATGGACGATTGAAGTGGGTTACCATAATTCATCTATATCCTCTATTTTTCGCGGCAGATTCGCTCGACTGTATACGTACTGGTGTGACCTGTAATCAGTCTTGACTTGCTTCAACTACTCTTCAAGCGGCTAGCAGCTCGAGAAGCACAGATAAAGAGGCATCAACAGTATTTCTTTCAAACATACAAGGTCGCGGAGTGGTATAAATTACTGGGGTATTATGAGTCTATTCGACCCCGAAATCTCCTTCGGTACTAACACCAAACGGTTACGGCGGCCAACCCCCTTCGGTTTGACCCAATTGATGCTCAACCCTATCTGTCGACCAGCGCCTCTGCTACCAAACGTCGAAACTATGTATATCAGTAATGGGCCAAACCTGCAGGCTCCATCCCGCTTTTATATCGAAGAACGTCCAGAATATTGTCGTCACATAGGCACCGGTACCTGTGCATCAAGAAACGCAAGGAGCAAAGATGGAGGGTATACAAATTGATACGAACCCTATGCACTATTCAGAGCGTTGAGTATGTGCTATCAGGGCGGGCAAATATCTGCTGAGATCAATTTTACTCAACGATTCCACTTGAGATGTAGCAACCTACGACCTCCATCCCAAAACTCGAGAGCTTGTTCTGCAACCTAGCAAGGTGCTAGCTCAGGGCGAAACCAGGTAAGAGCTGGGAAGGTTTGGGTACCTGTGGCTTAGCCAAATGAATCAAGGTAGTCCGCATTCCCAGCTGCAAAGACATGAGAAACGGTGGCGGTGGATCGTGAGCTGAGAACTTACGGTTGGAGGATTGATTCTTGTTGTGTTTGCCTGCAGCTCGCCCAAGCAAGAAAGACTGGAAGACGACTGCCGTTTGTTGTTATCCAGACCTAGCACTAGTGTTCAGAGCCCTCATAGATTCAGAAGCGGTCAGACAAGATACCTTTCATTTTAGATAGCTTTTCCAACTCGTCAGCCCTCTTGGCGCTTCTCTGCATGCCAATAACACCGAATAAGGACACCCCAAGACTATTATAGCCTGAACAACTACCTTATCCACCGACAGCACGGTCAACAAGCGGTACTTCGGGACCTTGGAGGCAAAACTCTCCCATAGCTCAATCTGGTGACTCAGGCCGACTTTGGTGAGTGGCGAAGATGGCTCATGGACAGGAGAAAAGCACTATGGTCAAACTATGGTACGAAACTACGGTACGAAATACGTCAATATGTCACATTAGGTTGAGAGTAGGAGTAAAACAGCAGACATCCTCAAATGGCAGCGCTCTGGGGATCACAAGCACGGAATACTTGATGATGCCATCGTGATGAACCCATCCAGCTGAGTGTATTCATCGTGGTTGCAAAGCTAGACCCCATCCCTGAGTTATGAACGAGCGTCTAATCTTATCCATCCATCTCGACCTCGACCATTCACCCCAAACACTGGATCTCCGGATGCCCAACGACACCATGGCTTCTCCCGAGGGTGTAAGAACTGTTTGTGCGAGATTACCGAGAGATTGTCCTTTGACCTTATGCCTGACTTGAAGAGAATTATGCCAGCAGTCTTATTCAAGAGTGAACGGGAGATGACGACAGTGATAAAGGCCACCTTGAGCATGGTTCGCGTACGACTGAGGTTGGTGGAGTTTTCGGTTGTTCATGGAAGGGGGTTTACGGATGCTGGAGCACTGACTATGTTGCGTCAAAATGGTGTCGTAGGGCATACCAACAGCACTGATTAACCGACTGACGCCGCAACGTTCAACCCCTCGAAATTGACGAGCCTTCTGGGTTCATCGCATCGAATGCTTGGACTATTCCAAGGAATCGATGAGATCAAGATTACGGCTGCGGATTCCAGGAAGAGTTTGAGAAACATACCTTTATGTCCTTCCCAGATATGTTCGTATATCTCCTTCTCCCATTCCACGGCTTCGAATCGGGTGTCCCGGAAAACTAAACTTCAGATCTCAGATACTGTCGGGTTGTGTGTCTGGGTAGAACGTTACAGGGTTGTCTGAATGCGAATTTCATGATACACGTCGGCTAGCTGTGAATTAATTACAACAGCGGGTCCATAAGCACATCGAAGGGAGATTACGGTTGACTGCACGCACCTCATCATAATGAGCGCATTACAAGAAACATCGAGGCTGGCCGTGTGGTACCGATGGTTGTCAGTGAGATAAGACAGCCTAACAGTCAAATGTACCCGCGACGCCCGCCGTGGTCCATCGGATTCCTCCAGAACCGGAGACCTCTACCACTGAAACCAATCCACGATTGGAGAGCGTTACAAGCACCTCAGAACCCAAGCGCGAAAATGATAGATGAGGGCATGTGTCAAGAAAAGCGCTTCTATTTTGATTTACGAGATAGCCTCGGGCCTCGAGGCTGCTCTTTTCAAACTCCGCCCCAACCTGTTTCCTGAACATCATCTCATCCCTCTGCCTCGCTGGTAACTCCACTTCTCTGAATCGTCCTAAACATATCGATATAGGCAGGAAAGCTGGAAGGTTAATAATGGAGGTATTTGGTTTGGATCCATCCTGATTGTCTCTGATGTTCAGATAACGTCCAACTCGCAGGGCCAGTCGTATATGCAAGGGATCTGTCACATCGTTTGAGGGAACCCAATCTGTACGCCTCTTTTCTCTACGTTGGTCCCTCTCAGTGCTGATCATTCGTATTGTTCCTGTTGGTGCAGACCAACACAAGTACGATCCATGGTTCTTAGTCTGAGATCTCAAATCCCTCCTTCCTATGGCACTTTTGGGTCCTGTCATCATAGTATCGGCCGCATCTGTGGTTGAGCAGTGCTCCAACATGAGTGCATCCGTTCTACCTCCCGCCGCCATGGCCGTTCTCGATCTCCCTAGACCTAGGCTTTCCATGCCTCCCGGTTCCCTAGTATGCCGTCCTGTCCATTCCTCTTCAGTTGCTCATCGTCGTACCTTCTGCTTATATAGAACTCCCGATACGCAATGAAAAATCTTGTCTACCTCGATCTCAAGCTGTCTCTTGGAGGAAAGAATAGATGATAGAGACTGTCTGGTCGGGGGTAGAAGGAAGGTGCGTATCCGTATCTTTTTGGTTTACCACTGTGTTCTCATCCTTATGTTCCATTTCTGGGCGGCTACTTGCAGCCTCTTCTTGTTATGGTCAGATGATAGCGAGAGGACCCGCTGTCATTCAATTTTGATTCTTCCTCGATGCCCATGAGATCCTGGTTTGTCTTTGACGTGAAGTTATGCTTCAGGCGCCAACGAAACAGAGATCCGTACCTGAACGCCGTGCGGATCTTTGGTAGACACCCCGGTGGGTTCTCCCGTGATCTCATACAGCTATTCAGCTCATAGACTCGATTCGTCTCGAACGAGTAGAACCGGGTCGGACGACGTATGAGCTTAGAAAACTCGCTGGGTACCAGTGGTTTCTCAATCGCTTTTATTCGCTCGGATTCTCATGCTCCTTGGCCAGGTATCTGCTCAGCCTCGCAACTTGGGTGTACGTTCGTTATGACCTGGGTGCCTAGCTAAGTCGTGGCCACTCCTTCAACTCCGGATGAATATCTTTCTCGCCGGGGAAACGTTTTCTGCAGTTGGGCCTGGTCGTCGTGTGCGTATGGTATGTATGATCTCGTAACGATTATTAGTTTCCCGTGTTGAATAGCATTCACTTAATGCAGGTATTATGAGGATGTACGAGTACACCGTTAGGCAGTGTTTGTTGTTGGGCCGAGCGGGAAGAGGCAAATGATAGTTGTACGGCGTAATCATGTCGAAAGATCCAAGATAGATACCTCGAATTTGCATATTTCCTAGCTCAGCTACCTTTGGCAAAATCGCACGGTGTCCAAGTAAAGCAAAACCCTGATTCTGGACTGCATGACCGCAGATGAACGAAGACGAATGAAGGGCAGCCCTAGCGAAGAGATTGCGGCCTCAGATCCAGACTTTCGGCTAACCGGTGGCTCCACGCGTGCTTCTTAACCGACCCTCATTTCGTACTCGCAGTGCACAACCATTTTTTGTAGCTTTGTAAGCTCTTCTCGACGATCTCTCCCCGCTCGTTGGATCACTGCATGTGATCATCGGTGGACTTTCTCTGGGGCAGTTATCCGGTAGAATATCACGAGAAGTGACATAACAGCAAAAGTGGGTTCCCTGTTACGCATGACCTGATGAACAATCGAAATGGTATAGTACCAATACACCATTGGGAGATGGACCACGGCGGTCAGTGAAGTTGATCACTGTGGCATCCTCAGTCAAATTCAATGGCAGAACATTCGATGGTCAAAACCGTGAGGCCAAGTTAGAGCTGAGCGGCATAGCGTCAGTGTTGAAAAAACACGTTCGAAGGAGACTGGGGGACTTGGAGGCGTTTAACGGAACCCTTGACCCGCGCAAAGCAATGGGAGCGAGATAAGTGGTAGCAGGACAGTGGAATACACTGTCTATGAGTGGTTGCCCTTCCGTGATATCTTGTCTTGTCACTGAACGCCGAAGCTTTTCCACTGCCTTGGGTCAACCGCCTACTGCACCATCCGTGAGCGCTTGAGCCACCACGAGGACTAAAGTTCATTGTCCGGTCTTTCTGGTACGATGAAGCCATGAGTGACCGTCATTGGGAGGGTCATATTCTCCTATCAATCTCTCGATGAACCCGCGCCAGGACATGTACCTCAATCTTTCAATGAGTCATAGATTCGGCTGTGCTGATCCCTCTTCGTCCATAACTCAAGATCGAAACGCTATGTATCATTTTATAATGACACGTTCATCTATGTTCCTGGGGGGTGGTGATAGTCCTTTCCTCAATTCTGCTGCGTCTTCGCTTCTGCTAGCATAGAGACTAAAGGCAGCTCGCGAATCGGGCGGTTGTGGGCATACACTATACTCGCCCGTTAGATCTAACTACGCCTAAATCGCGTGGCGGATGCTAGTTGAATCACGTCACAGCGGGGTGAATTCCCACCGACTCCTATTACTCCCATGTTCGGCTAATGCTGCTGGAGCTTCCACCATCATAGTTGAACGTTGGTTGATGGTCTCGAGGCCATGACTTTGATGAATTCACGAGGCGAGCGTACCTCAGTGGTGAAGTATAGATATAGGTTTATGATGCTCTCGGTGGTGTAAAAAGGATATTGCACATACATACAGGAGTCCACAATAGGGAGGGCAATATAGGCGGTATGCTGAGGGTGTTGGCGACCGCGAATACTTCTATCTCTGTCGTCTCTGCTGTGGACTACCGATCACGCGGCTTGCTCTGGGTCATCTTACACCTTACATATATGAACGATCCTTCCATTCTTCAGATCTCTGTATCACGGGCGCTTTCCAAGATTCAATAACAATCTTCCGGCGAGAGAGTGCTGTAGGTCAGGGAGGTTTTGCCGGCGTTCCATGGCCGGTTGGTTATCGTTAAGCGCCATTAGTTCATTTCTATGCTCGATCTAGTTTAGGGTACTAACAGCATAACGCCATGATCACGAGGTATTCTGCTCCAATCTGATGTTCCCCGTGAGCAATCGGTTGCCCGTTGCGGTGAGTATACGAGTACTCTTGCAGGGACTATGCGGGCGGAGAACTTACATCTCTCTCTTATAGTAAACCATCCGAATCTATACAAGGACCTTCAAATAACACAGGGCACTGGATAGGCCTGATTCCGGTGGGAATGGAGCCATGGTGATCATCTCACACGATTGCAGCTATCCGATACTCACATAAGGCGACATTTTTAATCTGCTCTTGTAATGATCATGCCACTGATGGGCTTGGAGTGCATTCCCGCCCCTCAATCACTCCAACAGGAAAATAATCATCACCGGGACGGGGAGGAGGTGGAGAGGTCGGGGCGCCCACTGCATCGAATCAACACTGCCCTGATTTCATATTGATCTTGGAAGGCTCCTGTTTCATATGATACACAACAGCTGTGATGCAAATCCAGTCCGTGAAGTACTCATGATCAAGATGCCACTGATTGTCCCCAAGTACAAAGGAAGGGGTATATTAATATCAGACAATGTACGAGCAAAGTCTGGAAGGATAAAAGCAGGTCAAAATGGTTGCTCACGGTCCAAATTACTCGAGGCAATGGACAATTCAACAACGCCGGAAGAGACTATGTTTCTCGTTGCCACAATATTGACGCAATCTCGTTTATATACTGTAGGTCATCCATCTGTTATCTTCCTTGCCCTTCACTCACGACTTGTGCTAGAGTATGGGAGGTATGCTGACAGTCCTGTCGCAGACACCCGTGATCTGACCTCCGAGTCCGACTTTTTAAGTTTGCGCAGTGGCTCTCTATGTCTACGATACGCTCCTCAATCTGGATCTAGAAGTGCGGCTTGTATGGGTTTCGCCCTGGACATTTGTCAAAGTCATATACCTACTTCAAAGATACCTTCCCTTTGCGGACTCCGTGGTGGTATACTTATATTGTGAGTCAAAATCTGATTTTAGAGGTTTTCTGGTACAAATTCATTCGACGTACAGTAGTTGAATCTGCACATGAACCAGGCCCTTGTCGGGCTCTCACCGACATTTTTGCATGTTCGTCTCCCTAACATGTCCCATCATTTTTGTTTGTGTGTCTAAAACTTGCACAGGGTCGTGTGTGGTGGGAATTTGTCTCTCGCAGGGTAAGCACCGACACACGTTATCTCATCACTATCCACACCAATTCGGGTTCCTCCCTTCTACTGTCTTAGGTTTGATGACCCTACGTGTCTGGGCTGTTTGGGGGCGAAACGTATACGTCGGGGTCGTGTTGGGCGTGGCTTTTATAGGATGTTACACCGTGGCTGGCTTTTACATTTGGAAGTCCCTTGAGGGGATCCAATGTGAGTCGAGTTCTTGACATACTGGTACTACGACTGACAGAAATGCTGTAGATAGCAACCTGCCTTTTCCCCTTTCGAACTGGGCGGGTTGTATCCTTACCAGAGGCAATAACTTCGAATACTTGACCTGGGTCATGGTTATGGTATACGACACAAGTGAGTCTTTCAGATTGTCATAGACTGCCAAAATTGATGGTGTAGTAGTCACTTTCATTATCATGATGATTCCGGTTGCCAAAGCCTGTGAGTTTATTGCCATTTATGAATTTCCGTCTGCTTATGCACACTGGTTAGATCATGGAGGTGGGAGAGCCGGTGTTGTGAGAGTCATATACCAGGACGGTGTGTCTCATCATCATCACACATTCTTCCAGGTGTCTGATACCTTGCTAGGCATCACATTCTTTGCCGTTCTTTCCTGTGAGCCCCAGGCTATATCTGTGTCCTTGTTTCTTTTTGAAGCTGACCATATTCTATGTCCGATGCAAAAGTATGCTCCTTGATCAACATCATCCTGATAGCTATAGATGGGGTATGTGTCAAACTCCAGTTTTTGATGTACCCTTTAATGACTGCCTCAAAATACAGCGCTACACCTCCATCCTCACCACGTATGCGGTTAAGTTGTTCATCTCATTTCTTGCTACTGATCAATAGTGTCCTTCTATCCAGTATTCAAAGGGTTCTTCACCCACTTATTGCCAGTCGTGCCATCATTCACATCCGAAAGCAATCAACTGAACAAGGAATCATTGTGGCGAGTGGGAAAACAATCCATTTAAGGAGTTTTGATGTTCGTACATCTACAACAAACAAGTAGTAGTATGGAGGGTGGGAGGAGGGAGAGTTGGAAGCAAGAACAGTCTTTATGGTCCAAAATTAAGTACTATCAGAGGTATTGTGGCTCAGATGATAAATGTAATTTCCACCCGCAGTATTGAGCCTAGTGGGTAGTGTTTTGTGAGCTTGGGCTTGGCTCAAAGCTCTGAGCTTGGCCTGGCTCGAGGGAGCCTGAGTCTGTTGACACCTCAAGCCTGAGGTCTGAGCTTCCAGTGAGAGCCTGAGGCTCAAAGCTTGAGACTGGGCCAAAACCTCGATCACAAGCTCACCCAGCTGCAAGATGTTACAAAGCAGCTGCAATGTAGCAGGATTGACCTACAGAAGGTTGCAGTATGGCTACAGCTCTTGAAATGGGTTAAAGACACTACAGATGTACTTCAGTAGAGTCTCACTTTCCCCCCAAACATAGGGCCACCCTGACACCCACATGGCTCAGCCCGGGCTCAGAGCTTGGGCCTCTGAAATCTTGAGCTCTGGCTCTGAGGCCTGTGAGGCCCTCCTCAGAGCTGGGCTCAAGCTTGCAAGACACTACTAGTGGGTGGTGTCATGAAGTGCTGCTTTTCCCCCTATCTTTTCCTTTCTTAGCGCCCATTCCCATTTTAGTGCCTATTTGTTACATTGATGCCTACCAGACACCTGTTTCCCCTTTCCACATAATTTCCTCCTGCATCCTTGTTCTTTCACATCATCTTCACAACCTGTTCCATCCATTGTTCTCCTTGTTCTTTTACTCACAACAGTTACTCGTTTCAGACTCATTACTGTTCTATACCTGGACTACTATTGTTTTCTCCTTGTTTCTTATTATCCTTGTTCTTTGATGCATGACTCATACTCTAGACCACTGACTGGGTATATAAGCTAAGTAGTCTACACCTGGTCCCTCATCTTGACCTCTTGTTGTTGGGACCAGGTGAGTAGTTACTTCTGTCTTTCCCTTTACCTGCAATGTATCTAACTTGTTGTTGGGACCAGTTCCTTTACTTGCTCTTGCTCTCTGCTCGCTGCCTCTGTCATCTCTGTCATTGTCTCCACTAGACAACTTTTGCCACCGTCTTCTCTGTATCTGAAGTCTTAGCGCTTAGAGGTTATAATGAAGAGAGCAGTTGATATCCAATCAAAATGGAGCATTTGCAGATGTATGACAGGGTCATTCCTTTCTAGTAAATTGAGTCAACAATGCGGTTTGCATCAGCTGGAGGCCCAACAAGCCCAAGTGGACATGGAGTTCCTTGCAAGTTGTAATGAACAATGAAGCTCAGAGGCAGTGAGCAGAGAGCAAGAGCAAGTAAGGAACTGGTCCCAATGACAAGTTAGGTATATTGCAGGTAAAGAGAGAAATGGAATTAACTACTCACCTGGTCCCAATGACAAGAGGTCAAGATGAGGGACCAGGTGTAAACTACCTAGCTTATATACTGCAATATGAGTTGTGTGAGAATAAAGAAAGATAATAGGGAACAAGGGGAAAACAATAGTAGTCCAGGTATGGAACAATAACGAGTCTGGAACGAGTAACTGTTGTGTATAAAAGGACAATGAAAACAATGGATGGAATAGGTTGTGAAGACGATGTGAAAGAACAAGGAGATGTGAGGGAACAAAGAGGTGAAAAAGAGCAAGAATGCGGGAGGAAATGATGTGAAAAAGGGAAACAGGCGTCTGGTAGGCATCAATGTAACAAATGAGCGCTAAAAGGGAAATGGGTGCCTGTCACGATCCCTCCTATTTTCCTCTAACAAGCACCCAAATCCATATTGAGCGCTAAACCATCAACTCAACTCACCTCATTTCCACAAACGTCTGACTCAACTGCATGACTCGAACAGGCCAACTCATACTCATCTATCACAACTCAGCGGGCCTATTACCATCTGCAACTCATTATCTGTGACTCAGTGGCCCGACTCACAATCCCAGAACCATCTATCCCTGTGTTACGAGTCTAGCGCTCTTCCAGACGCCGAAAGCTTAGACCCCATTCATTGACTCTCCGGCTACTGACCCGAAAAACCCACGGCTAGAAATTTCTACGAGAATACTTGAAACCATATGGTTGAAAACCCAAATTACATGCTGAATCGGACATAAAACAACTCCGAGGACGATTTACTCACGCCTGTCAAGACCCATATAATTCTTTTGAGTCAGAATCATAACTTCGACTCAATCCCAGGCCTCATCCCCATCCCCAGCAACCCGCCAGAGCGACTACGTGTCCCGGCACAATCTCAAACCCTTTACCCATAATCAACTGTTAAATCTCCGAATTGACTTACCCTTACAACCCCGAGGGACTCGTACTTGTCTCGGCGCGAATACTAACTCCCACATACACCGAGAACCCGCCATCCATGACTCCAATCCTGCCGCCGTCTTTTGGACAACCAAGAGAAGTACCCTGCCGTCTTGCCAACTCATCTACTGCTGTCTTGCATCTGACTCGACACTTCTGAATGCCTGTAAATAGATAGATTAATTAATAGAAGGAATCACAACAGTATGTAGACAAGTCAACTAGGTGACTCGATACCTGACTCGATAGACTAGAATTAGAAGTATGAAAGACTGACCTTCGCCTTTGTCAAAGGTTAGCCTATTATTTTTGACTTGAACGTACCTTTACCTACCATCTGCAATACCACCTCTCCTCTATATTTTCCCTCTTCATACCTCTCGTAAGAAACTCCTCGGTTGATAACGTGTTTATCGACCTAGCAAGTACTACAAACCGCGTGAACCATCCTGAGAACTCTCTTAGACCCTGAACCTAACCCCAATCCATCCCTGAGACCCACCGACGCCCAATTTACCCCACTAGAACACCTACACCCCCATTAAAATCCCATACTCCGTTGTCGTTACTACTCCCGTTACATCTAAGAATCAACTGACGTACCGAATAGACTGTAACAAACACCTAGAATACCCGTAAACAAAGTCATTAATTGTCGGACCTCGATCTGCATTTTATCGGCTACATTTTGCATACCTAATCCAACAAATTATTACAACTACGAACCCCGTTAGCTTGAAGTTCTTGATTCATTGTTGAGTCTGGAAGGTAAAAGTTAGCGATTCCTAACACCCTGACTCCTCCCTGCCAACTCATATGGACACTTGATGACTCATTCTGACCCACAACTTAGTATAAAAGACCCATCTTGTTCAGTATGATTCCTTAGCTTAACCACTTGGTCAATCCATAGTGAACACAGCAGAACAGACTTGATTGAGTGACTTGAGGGGCAACTGCGGTCACCTTCCTGACACTTGGTCAAGCTCTATTACCCTCACCTCACTCTCAAACCGACCAAGAGCACCGAACCCCCGAACGACGACCATACTGGCGTCCCAGAACCCCCAGATCAAGTTCATATACGAACCAGAACCCCTCAGACATCAGGAATATTTTTACCCAACTTGATCCACCAGACCCAACGAAACAACAAATCTTAGACTCAAATCCTTTGTCTTGAAGACAGTCCTAGGACCCCCAGTACCTGCACAACAAGTGGTCGCGCCTACACCATGCCATCTGGTGGAATGAAGCACCAACATATGATACACATCACAGCGAATACGTCCTCATCCAGATCATCCACAACCTCGAAGAAGACTGCACTGAAATCCACATCTCAAAGAAAGTACCTGTCACCCAGTTCCACGTAACAGACCAAAACCTTGTTTATGGCCGAGTAGTCACTAAAGATGACTTCTCCCAATGAACCAACCACCTCAAGAACTACAGCACCCACATTTATATTGCCCACTAAACGTTGCCCATCATTGAGAACCTCCCACCTCCTGACTCTAAGCACCCTTCTCAAGTTGGAACCCCAGCAGGGAGGGCATCAACACCAGTCACCTTACCTGAACGTATCAAGCTCATCAACGGACATTACTACCTGTGGCAAGGAGGATCTGGTGTGAAAGTATGCTGGATATATAGCAGCAAAAAAGACGAACATTGGTGGGCATACCTTGCAAAGAACAACAAAACCATATTCCTTGACCCAGGAATAATAGATGGATCCCTGCCCCTCTCTATTCCATACAACCCATGAACAACATCCAAAGGAGCTACTATTGACAAACCTCCTGCGCTGGAAGACACTCCCGCTGGTCCATCCAACATGTCATCAACAAGGACAGAAACAAAGATAGAAGCAAAGACAGAAACCCAGAAGGGGAAAGGACAAGTTGCACCCGGAGGAGAAGAACCACCGTGCCCAATACTCCACCAGGCAATCCGGATGGATCGGACAATGAACAAGGGAGTGATGATGGGAGAGGCAGCGATAATTGGAGATCCGCTAGCACCGCACAAAAGGAACCTCTGAACTTCAAGGAGAGGGGAAGGAAACCGGACGTCTTCACCGGGAAGAGGAAAGAACTTGAAGACTTCCTGATGAAGTTCAGAAGATACCTCCGCCTCAACGAGGCCATCTACCCAAGCGAGTCCGAGAGAATCGACCTATTTCTATTGTTTATCAAACACGTATGGGCATGATACCAAAGCAGAGAGGTAGAAGATGATTACACAGAAAAAGACGCTGAGGATCGGAGGTGGAAGACCTGGTGCGACCTTCGTCATTGGCTCAGAGAGGATTTTGAACCTCACGACCGAGAAGGAACTGCGGAACAAAAGTTGGACACCATCCAGCAGACCGGGGAACTCGTGGACATTGACGAGTTCAACAAAGTTTTCAACAAATTAGCCAGAGATTCAGAACATAACGACGCTGGCCTCTGATGGTTCTATAAGCAGGGGATCAACCCAGTGCTGAAAGCCACCATTGATAAATTCAAAGTAGTACCTACAACCTTGAAGGGATGGCAGAAGGCAGCGGTACGAAAGTACACTGATTGGGTACACTCGAGAGCCGAGGAAAAGGTGTAGGGTAGACAGAAACAAACCACCAGTACCACCACCACCCCAACGATCAGGGCTGCCAATACCTCAAATGCCCAACAAGCAGGAAACACAATGTCCACATTCAGTGGGAGATTGACCCCAGAAGAACATGCAACATACATGAAGGAGGGGTGATGCTTTGATTGTGGACAAAGAGGTCACATCCACAATTTGTCAGACTGTTCAAAGAAAAAGGCATCGAACTCAGCTGCCTCAACTTCTGGGAACTGGCAGCAGACAACCACCCAAAGCATCCGAGCAACAACAGCATCTGCCCCAACTGCTAGTTCCACTCCTGACTCCCCTGCCTCCCCTACGCCGAACACCACAGACGATGCCATCTCTGTGGCCGCCAGAGCACTTGCTGCCCTCACTCCCAAACAAAATGCCGCCCTAGCCTCTGTTTTCTCCAAAAAGGATTTTTGACTCACTCCCCTGCCGCGTTGGCAGGTGGAGTTGTAAATACACATATCAGTTACTTGCCAATTCAATACATGCCTTTCATCACCACAAAACCAAGTGAAATAAGGATTCCGTCACTCACACAGAACAAATGAACTCCATCAATCGTTATTGGTGTAGAGTTCGTTAGAAAAGTTACAGGACGAAAAGTCAACGTGAAGGCCCTTCTCGACAGTGGAGCAGAAGGAATCTTCATTAACACATGATTCATGAAAGAAAACGATTTCACCCTTACGAGACTACTGGAGGTAATTCCCATCAGAAATGTTGATGGCAGTACAAAAACGCTGGGTTGGGTCAGACATTCCACCAGACAACAAACCCAGATACACTCAGAAGACTGTCCTAAAGCGCTAGATGCAAAGGCTTCGGATACAGAGATGACAGTGGCAGAAGTCGACTAGCAGAGACGACAGCAGAGATGGCGAAGACAGCGAGCAGATAGCGAAGGCAGATAAAGGAACTGGTCCCAATGACAAGTTAGATAAATTGTAGATAAAGGAGAAAACATAAGTACTACTCACCTGGTCCCAATGACAAGAGGTCAAGATGAGGGACCAGGTGTAAACTACCTAGCTTATATACTAGAATGTGAGTTGTGCAAGAATAAAGAAAGATAATAGGAAACAAGGGGAGAACAACAGTGATCCAGGTATAGAACAAGAACGAGTCTGGAACGAGTAACTGTTGTATGTCAAAGA
This sequence comes from Marasmius sp. AFHP31, assembly GCA_024721195.1. NCBI lineage: Eukaryota > Fungi > Basidiomycota > Agaricomycetes > Agaricales > Marasmiaceae > Marasmius > Marasmius sp. AFHP31. Next base: position 49,883 of record JANHQD010003137.1, read on the forward strand.
ACAAAGAGAACAATGGAAACAATAGATGGAATCAGTTGTGAAGGTGATGTGAGAGAACAAGGAGAACAAAGGGAACAATAGATGGGATCAGTTATGAAGACGATGTGAAAGAACAAGGAAGGAAATGATGGGAGTGATGTGGAAAGGGGAACTGGGTGTCTAGTGGGCATCAAAGTATCAAACAGATGCTAAAAGGGGAATGGGCGCTAAGAAAGGGAAAAGATAGGGGGGAAAAGCGGCACTTCATGACAAAGACTGAAGTTCACATCACACTGAATTGGCCGAATTCTACATTGCTGATATTGGGGATAGTGACGTGATCGTAGGGACTGACTGGCTAAAGAAACACAACCCCAGAATCGACTGGAATGAGGAACTGGTTGAAATGACAAGATGCCCCCCTGACTGCAATATAAAAGGAGTTGCCCCGAAAATCGAATCCAAGGCAAGGATCAAGCAAAAGGGGATACCTCAGCCAGTGGAAAAAATAGCGGGAAGCAGACGACCGGTCAAACATCGCTGAATGGAAAGACCCCTCCCCAATAGATTATTCACAGAAGATGATGAAGAATGTCCAGACATACCTGAGGAATAGACAGCCAGAACAATTGCCTCCCTGTTTGCAAAGACAGAGGACAACGAAGAATGGGAAGATATCAGCAAAAATACCTGCAACAATTCGAGCAACATTTACTCAGTCACAAAGGTTAGCTGAAGCCCAACACACCAAGGGACCAACAAAAACAAAGGAAGATCTTGTTCAGGTTCAATATCATGACTACCTGTCAGTATTTGACAAGAAAATGGCAGAATGACTGCCAGAATGAAAAGAATGGGATCATGCCATCGACTTGAAACCTGAGTTCAGACCACAACCAAGCAAGGGGTATCAGATGTCGCTGTCAGAAAGAGAGCACCTCGACAAGTTCATCGACAAAGAATTAAGGAAAGGATACATTAGAGACTCCAAATCACCGAATTCAAGTCCGTTCTTCTTTGCCAGAAAGAAGGATGGAAGTCTACAACCAGTACAGGACTATCGACAACTTAATGAAGGGACAGTCAAGAACACCTACCCACTTCCTCTCATATCAGAACTGGTGGACAAGCTCAAGGGAGCCAAAATCTTCTTGAAGATTGACCTTCAACAAGGTTACAACAATGTCCGCATTAAAGAGGGGGATGAATGGAAAGCAGCATTTCGCACTGACTGAGGTCTCTTTGAGCCTACAGTAATGTACTTCAACCTCACCAACTCCCCTGCCACTTTCCAAGCGATGATGAACTCAACGTTCAAAGACCTAATCGACACAGGAAAGGTGGTCATCTATACGGACGACATCCTTGTATTCACTGACACTCTGAACAAACACCGCAAACTGGTAAAAAGGATCCTCCAACGACTGCGCAACAAAGACCTTTACACTAAGCTGGAGAATGTGCCTTTGAACAAGAATCAGTGGGATTCCTGGGACTCATTGTTTCACACAACACACTCACCATGGACCCAGTAAAGGTGGCAGGAGTAGCAGAATGGCCTACCACAAGAACAGTGAAGGAAACTCAGGCATTTCTAGGATTTGGGAACTTCTATCAACGATTTATTGAAGGATTCTCAAGAAGAGCCCGACCCCTCTTCAAACTCACCAAGAAGGAACAGCCTTGGGAATGGACAGCCTGTCATGAAGTGCCGCTTTTCCCCCTATCTTTTCCTTTCTTAGCGCCCATTCCCCTTTCAGTGTCTGTTTGTCACTTTGATGCCCATTTGTTACTTTGACGCCTACCAGATACGCGGTTCCCCTCTTTTCATCATTCCCATCATTTCCCTTTTCATCCTTGATCTTTCACATCGTCTTCACAACCCATCTTATCCATTGTTTCCTTTGTTCTCCTTGTTCTTTTATACACAACAGTTACTCGTTCCGGACTCGTTCTTATTCCATACCTGGACTACTATTGTTCTTCCCTTGTTCCCTATTATCTTTCTTTATTCTCGCGAGACTCATATTCCAGTATATAAGCTAGGCAGTTTACACCTGGTCTCTCATCTTGACCTCTTGTCATTGGGACCAGGTGAGTAGTTAATTCCGTTTCTCCTTACCTGCAATACATCTAACTTGTCATTGGGACCAGTTCTTTACCTGCTCTTGCTCTCTGCTCGCTGTCTCTGTCATCTCCGTCGTCGTCTCTGCTAGTCGACTTCTGCCGCCGTCGCTTCTGTATCCAAAGTCTTAGCGTCTAGCACTTTAGGACACAGCCGATTGTGAAAAAGCTTTCGAAGACCTGAAACGAGTGTTCATCTCGTTGCCAGTCTTAATTATGCCCGACACTACTGAACCCTTCCAAGTAGAAGTTGACACATCAAACTATGCCACTGGTGGAATCCTATTCCAGAAGGGGAAAGACGAAAAATGGCACCTGGTTGTGTACCTATCAAAGGCCCTTTCAGAAGCAGAACGCAATGACAAGATCCATCACAAAGAACTGCTAGCAATCATCCATTCATTGGAAGCTTGAAGGTATTACCTAGAAGGAGCACCGATACAGATTGAAATCTGGACCAACCACAAGAATCTGGAATACTTCCACACGGCAAAGAACTTAAACCGACGACAGGCCTGATGGGCTTTGTTCTTGACCCGTTTTGATTTCGAACTGATTCACAAACCCAGTATTGCCAACAAGAGTGACCCTCTGTCACAAAGAGCAGACCACAAGATTGGAACAGAAGACGACAACAACGACTGAGAACTGCTAAACCCCACCTTCTTCCGTATTAGAGCTCTTTGAAAAGGAGTGGCATTCACAGCAGGACACTCAGACATCGTACAGAGGATAAAGGACTCCCCTCGCCGAGACTTAGAGGTTCATAATGCACTCAACGTCCTTCCACACAATGGACCAAGAACGCTTGTAAAAAACCTTGAAGAATGGAACTACAAAGATAGGATTGTCCTGTTCCATGGAAAAATCTACGTACCACCAGACGACAACATCCGACAGGATCTAGTCCGTCTACACCATGACAACCCATTAGCAGGACATCCTGGACATTTTAAGACATATGAACTCCTAGGCAGAGACTACTGGTGGCCCAGAATATCAGTCTTCATATGAGACTATGTTGATGGATGTGCAACTTGCTAACTTACAAACCCAACAAACAACCTAGCACATGTTCCTTTAATCCCCAACAAAACCCGACTCGACCATTTCAAACCATCACAGCAGACTTCATCACAGACCTCCCAATCTCAGAAGACTATGACTCAGTGCTCATAGTCGTAGACTGCCTTACAAAGCAGTCATTCTAATCCCTTGCAACAAAACAATCAACAGTGATGGAACAGTAGAATTACTCTTACGACATGTCTGGAGACGATTCGGACTGTGGGACAAAATGATTTCAGACCGAGGACCCCAATTCACCGGAAAAGTTATCAGAGGGGTATGGGCGAAACTAGGAATTGAATCTACACTCAGCACAGCATACCATCCACAGACAGATGGGGAATCCGAACGGTACAACCAGGAACTGGAACAATTCCTTTGAGTCTACTGTGACTATCAACAAGATGACTGGGCCAAATGGCTCCCATATGCGGAACTCTGCCATAATGCACGTTCACATTCTGCAACAAATTGATCGCCCTTTGAAACCCTACATGGATTCCTGCCAAAGATGTTTCCCTCACTAGAACCTACATCCAAGGTCCCCGCGGTAGAAGACCGTCTACAACTAATGGAGGAAATTTGTCAGGAGATACAGGCAAGCTTGAACATGGCAGCTGAAAGGATGCAACGACAAAACAATGACTTGGTAAAAGAGGGATGGATATACCACAAGGGGGACCTAGTAACCCTAGACAGAAAGAGCATAAAGAGTACTAGACCAAAAGCAAAGCTATTGAACAAACGGCATGGCCCATTCAAAATCCTCGACGTATTAGGACCAGTAACCTATTGACTAAAGCTCCCCAAGAAGTGGAGGATACACCCAGTGTTTGTAGAGCCGGCATGACGCCTAGCGCAGTGGACTACTACATTACTACAGCTACTACTTACCAGGAGAGTTGATAGAGAGTTAGACGTGAGACATAGAAGCTCAAGCACACTATCGATTCACATAGAGAACTACCAGCTTATATACATGTAGAATGAATATAACTACCATAAAAAGATATTTAATAGAAATTGTACATCTGGAGCATAATGAACAATGAGACAGTGGCAGAGTACTGTCCCACATAACCATAATGCGGGAGAAGTGAACCGGGACTGATTAACATCTAGGCCGCGGATTCAACAGTGTTCCATGCTTCGCTACTGAAACACTACAAGGAGACAGATGCTCATGGACCCAATTACCCTGGACAGCCACCTGAACTCCTACCAGAAGACACAGAATATGAAGTGGAGGAGATACTGGACTCAAGAAAGCCAAGCAATCAACGCATTCCAATTGAGTATTACATCTGATGAGCAGACTATCCGGAATCAGAAGACTCATAGGAACCCAAATCGAACGTAGAAAATGCGAAAGAGGCAATTGCGGAGTTCCATAAGAAACATCCAACAACATACTGAGAGCCAGAGAAGAGAAGGAGCCAACGAAATAAAGGTGTTCCAGGCAAAAACACATCTTAGAGAGGGGGTACTGTCACGATCCCTCCTGTTTTCCCCTAACAAGCACCCAAATCCACATTGAGCGCTAAACCATCAACTCAACTCACCTCATTTCCCCAAACGTCTGACTCAACTCCATGACTTGAACAGGCCAACTCATACTCATCTATCACAACTCAGCAGGCCTATTACCGTCTGCGACTCATTATCTGTGACTCAGCGGCCCGACTCACAATCCCAGAACCATCTATCCCTGACTCCCCCTGCCAACTTGTACAGACACTTGATGACTCATTCTGACCTGCAACTTAGTATAAAAGACCCACCTTGTACAGTACGATTCCTTAGCTTAACCACTTGGTCAATCCATAGTGAACACAGCAGAACAGACTTGATTGAGTGACTTGAGGGGCAACTGCGGTTGCCTTCCTGACAGCGCCAAGAAAGAAAAAGATAGGGGGAAAAGCAGCACTCTATGACATACTCACCTTGTATATGCACTCTGGCCAACACAAGTTTAGCCTGACCAGTCATAAGTATGTGCCTTTGTACCCATGAGTATCAGTGTTTCTACCTCTTCGAACCAATACACTTATGGAGGCCGGCAGGGGTACAAACTGTGAGCTTGGCAACCCAAGCCTATACTTAGATAGAAGGGTTAGTAGTAGAAGAAGGCACCAAAACCCAACCAACCTGTTGAGAGTTTTCCTTCAAAGTAGCTCTGAGATGCATTTGAATAGTCTTGTCTAGGACAAAAACAGCACACTGGGTAACATCTTGAGCAGCAAGCACACACTTTTGAAAGCGCAACGGCTTGGTCCACTCACCAAAAAACATTGGTAACTGTGTCTGTTTCAACATGAGGGACCGTAAAAACACAAGATATATGGGCGGAGTTGATGGTACAAAACTAACCTGCATTTCGTACTCGGGTGGCATGTTTTGGCATACTGGTCATTGGACGCTGTGCCACCCTGCCCTTGTTGAATCTGTGGACTATAATTAGATCTGTTGTCCCAGTTCACTCTTCCCACACCATTGTATTATGCAGGACAATACTTTATTATTGTTCCATTCGTTTATTGTTCATTATAGGTCATATGCACAATCTCTATTGTTATCTCTTTATTGTAGTTCTATTGTCTCTACATGTATATAAGCTTGTAGTTCTCTACTTGAGTCTACAGTGTGCTTGAGCTTCTACATCTCGCCTCTAACTCTCTATCAACTCTCCTGGTAAGTAGAAGTTGTAGTAATGTAGTAGTTAACTGTGCTAGGCATCATGCCAGCTCTACAGTCCTCCATGTACCTCAACCATGATCCTCAGAGCTTCCTCAAGAGCAGGATCATACTTTCAGCCTAGAAGGTCTCTTGTGTTCAAGATGTCATACATCACCTCAGGTGGTGTTTAGTGATGTCAGGGCAGGGCAGGGCAGCTTACCCTGGGGTAGGGCAGGGTATTCCAGGGCAAGGGTGACTGAAAATCCGTGCCCTTGCCTTCCACCCTACTATGCCCTGGCCCGGGGTGGGCGAGGGCTATGCAAGGGCTATGCCCCAGGCAGACCTTCAAGTTATGACACCCACTTAATTGGTTGTCTGTGTGGTTGTAAGTGATGGTGAGTAACTATAGTTGGCTCAGAATGTATAAAACATACCTATAGACTAACCTGAAGCTAAATCAGGGTGTATACAGGGTATGTAAGTGTTAGGTCCAACATGAGAAGAGCACGGACCTGCTGTTTAGAGCTGCAGAAAGTAAGAAAATGATGGCGTAGAGTCATTACAACTCAAGTTATTGGTTGCTAACACGTTGGAGAAGCACTCACACACTGTTGTGGCTAGTGCCGACCTGTCTCATGCTGAGAAGAGTTGCCTCGAGTGGCTACCCCGGGCAAGGGCAATCCAAAATCCAAACCTTTGCCCTCTGCCCTCTCTGCCCTCACTCAGGGCAGGGCAGGGCAAGGCAAGGCAAGGCAGAGTCTCAGGGCAATTGCCCTGCCCTGACATCACTAACATTGGCGTCACAGTTTCTTTTTTATAAGGATGAGTATAGCCTAGACCTTATTGTGGCAATACAAGCAAAAGACTCTCGAAGTTGTTCCTTAGTAGTATCAGTGGTATTTGCCAAAACCGTTGAGCCGAGAATTGAGCCTTCGGATAAAGGTGGCGCCATAGTATGTAGCAAGTTTTCAAACAGGAGTATGTTACAATAAGCTTGATCACTCGGACACGACTTGGGTTATCCTCCCATCCATCGTGTATGCGATGGCTCAGACATTTTTCAGTGGCTGACCGTTAGCATCAAGACACTCTTCATTTGCTGATGCTTCTATGTTCTCGTGAGGGACGACCATGACCTGCCCGACAAGCTCAATTCATCCACTTGAAGTTAGTTCAGCGCCAACCACATACCTGAGGTGCGTGCGAACGACCACTCTCCTGCTGCGCGTTGCTACTCAAAAACCTACTGATAGTAGGCGTAGTAAGTTCGGTTGGGAGCTCAAGCGACCTGTCCTGTGGCTTTGGTCGTGTTCGTAGAAATGTGTTAAGACTGAGACAACCAAGTCGAGGTCGCGGACGTGGGGATTGAGTATTTAGGGTGGGACACTCGAGCTCGGTTTCGGAGTTGGCGTTGGTGACCCAGAAGATGGCTATTGCATTGAGAATGACGTCCGTCCCGCAAGATCCGAGACAAACCCAACCAAGTTGGCGACCGTGTTGGAATGTGAGGGCCCCAATGTTAACCTATGCAAGAGGATGGTTCTTGTCAAGGAGCAAGGGGGTCTGTGAGATCACGAACATACTGCAGAGGCCACTGAGGCAGCAGCGGAAGCACTATAATGGTACTAAGAAATCGCACAAGGGTTTATGTGGCTTCACTTACACCAATGTACGAATCGCAGCGCGCTTAAATCTCGGGTTTTGGATGTTGGAGCGACAGATTGGCCAGAGGAATAGGCCGTTGAGGAAGAAGGTAAGGTAACTGTGTCATTTTTGAAGAAAAAGCCGTCATCCCATCTGGACCAGGAGAGAGAAACGAGGCGTATTGCGCACAGATCGTATACCAAAAGTGGGATTGAAGAGAAGGCTTTGAGTCCGATAACGCATGCGCCGTCGTCTCGCCAGAAGTGGATTCTGCCTGCGAGGGACCGCAAATGGATCAGAATGGGGCTATCGTTTTGATTGAAAGACAAGACCCACCCCGAATCATGAGGATGAAAATGACGAGATATCCGAGCATGGTACCCAAGCAGAGCAGGTAGACTGGAGAGCGAAATCGTCCACCAACGGCAGTTACAGACCAAACCAGAAAGACCTTCTCGCCTGTAAAAAGAGGTTTCAACGAGTTTAGGATATTGGAAGACTAAGCACGTACTCAGGAATAGGTAGATCAGGACTTTTGAGCTTGTGTATAATACAACACAGGTAACAATGGCACCATGGCATGCCGCAGTTGTGGTCTCTAGGCCGACACCAAAGACTAGCATCCCACCTAGAGAAAGTTGGTTTACGTGTAAACAATGCAATCGGGATATGTCTATCGTAACTCACTTGAGAAAAGGAACAACCATGAGACCACGAAGATCATCAAAACAAGGAAGCTCAGCCAGTGCGATGACCAAGAGGTCAGGAGCCGTCGGGATATACAATGAGCCAGGGTCGTAAGTCCTGAAGTACGACATGAGTGAAGATCTGGCTCAAGTAACGAGTATGGTGAAGCACGTGCTTACCGAGAAGATATATCAACGAGCTGAGCACTTGGAGCCCCACATTCGAAAATAGCATGGGCATCAAAGAAAAGAAGAGTTGAGGGAAAGAGGGGCTTTTTGACTATGTCCGCAAGCTCTAGACGAGGTGAATATATCCAAAGGCTGAGAATGAGCAATAGGGTGTTATGTATGCCAGGGGGTTATATAGTGCTCGCGTCAGGTATATCTCGGTGTTACGACATTTTTATTGCACTCCGCAGGCTCCCCACTTACTACCCTTTGGAAACGCGGGAGTTAGCAAAGTGAAGCGAGCTAGATGAAACAGGCTGAGAGAATGATGACTACTAAAAGAGAGCTCGCTGTTCACTTTGTATCATATCTACATGATTACGGTCAAAAAGTGCTGTTCTCATGTATTTAAATCCGTTTACGTCTCTGATTACTGACTCAATTGGATGGCCTGAGTGGTGGAGATGAGCGACAGCACAACAGAATCTTAGGAGAATGTGCACCCACCGATCTCACACTCCGACTGTCATCCTCAGCTATGATGGGTTCTTGTCGAAAGTCGCGTATGACTTGACTTGGTCGTAGGATCACATGAGACACTGTTCTGGAAGTGAAATTGAGATTGAATAGCGGTTGTCGGAGCGGTGGGTCAAGAGCAAAGTTGTTCCTGGTGACGTGAATGGGATCGTAATTCAGGCTTGCATGAATATACGTGCACAGTTATTGTCTACAGCGGTAGTAAAACAGGAGATGAAAACAGCAAAGTGGAGCCTCAATAACCCGGGTAAAACAGCAAGGGGAAAAACAACGACAGCAGAGCTAGAAATGGAACAAAGCAGAAAACGGCAAAATGGTGGCAATAACGGAAGTATGATTTGGCCACACCATAAAAAACACTAGGTGGTAGGGAAAAAGGGCAAACTAAATGCTGAGCTGATTTGACCCTGGTATGAAGTGATTCCAGTAATGTCTGAGATAATACTGACTCAGAGGGTCCGCCTCTATAGTTGACATTGATCATGACTTATTTGGAGACTGACGCCTCGAGAACATCGTCGTCGCTGTGCGGTTTCTTCTGAGGCGTGAATAAGAACAAATGTGTCGTCTATCAAGGTGATATGAGCCTATCGGGGCTGAATAATAAGTACTTACGTGAAATGCTGTTTCTGATCCGGCCCTGAGCGAGAAAGACAGAGAGGCCAGGTGGAACGTGAAGGGAATGCCGGAATCAATGGAGGTGAGTTGAGAAGGAACCTGACCCCTCACTCTGACCCTCACTCTCTTAGCTGGCAATTGTCTCCAAAATTAATATGAAGCGGACGGGCCTCACACAATAGACATGTTATAATGAGCTAACTGATCATGAGATCCCAATTCCCCGAAGTTCCTCATGATCATACGTTGCAGTCTCGGCAATTATTTTTTTCTCCTGTCAGTTTTTGTTGATTCATCAAGATGCCCATCGACGGAGCTGGGCTGTTCTACCATATTTGGTCTCCTCCAGGGCGCCAGCCACCCTCACCCCACCATCGCGTGAGCGTTCACAAGGGAAAAGACCACGCCATATCTCAACAACACGAATGTCAGTTTGTCAAGCCCAGCGATTGTGGATCTTGAAAGCCGGACATACTCGGGATCGGACACCACCCAACCAACAGGGCTTCGAGCGGTTAAAGCATCCCATGTTTATATCATTCAGACTCGGTCGACGCGCTTATCTCGATGGCGGGATAGTCACTCATGAGGAGCCCCGACAACAAACAAATACGTTCTGGACAGTCGCAAAATAAGCCACCGGCATGATCTAATTTTTGATATCGGTAGTTTAGTCACATTGAAGTTGCTACCCCCAAGTTGAGTGAGGGAATGGACTGGGCTCGTTGCAGCGTTTATGGGTTTTCTTCAATTCCAGAGATGTCCCTCAAAAGATCAGTGCTTGATATCTTGGACCTCGCCAAACCCAAGGCTATGTCTCGACGTTTGATGTGGTAGAGGACGTCCTTCCGTTGGGTTTTGTCAATGATATGGGCATCTCTTAATCGGTACCAACTGAGAATATGTTGTTCTTTTCTCTACGCCGAACCTTTTACGCACTCTCCTCGCGTTCGTTGGTCACCTACAAGCACTGATCTTCTATATACTCGCACGTTCAATCTGTCGATTCTGCACTTTCGTCGGCTTATCATTATGGTTACTTGCACGACCCACAATTGGTTATGTTCAATTTTTTTTGGCAAGCCTTTCATCGATTGACAACAAGTGCGAGAATTGAATACTGACAAGAACAAATTTACGGGGGCATACTAATCACCCACGTCGACACGCACAGTAGATCCCAAAGCAGTGATCTATGAACAGTAAATCGTCATGCACGGGACCCACAAATATATCGGTGAACATTTACACACACTATTAAAGATATCCGTGCTAATCCTCCAATCCTGTGAAATACTGACTCCGAGAACCCGCAGTGGACATGATATACGTCGCAGGAACGATCCCTCTGTAGTAATCTAGGAGCAAGCGGCTCGATTTCATGGGTATCTGAGGGTCAGATGTAGAACGGGCTTATTGTTGAGAGCCAAAGCGACGACTGGAAGGCTGTACAACGAAATTTTGATCCACCCCCAGATAACCCAACATCGATGTATCTCATGAGACGACAAGAATTGTTTTTAGCCTCTCCCACTATCCGTACCACGGAGTTCTTAGTGACAAGCTCGTCAGAGTCGAACCCTCGAGGATCGGACTGGAGCATACATGGGGCCGAAAACCTCGATTACCCGTCGGGCGTGTGGATGCCGTTCATTTGACAGCATTAAATGATATACTTGATTGTACTTCATTCAAGGCGACCCTCCATTTTCTACGCCTGTCTCCACGGATGGCGTTCGAAGTTTGACGTCGAGATCACATTGTTTGAACATGGGAGCTCGCTTTCCTCCCGGGGACGAGTAATCTACGAAATCGCGTCAAATCGAGGAGCTCACCATCAACATCAAGACCACAACACACCACATCCCGCTTTTCATTATACCGGGGTCTGAGATTGGGACATTTAGCTCGCTGCTTAGGATCCCCCAAGGGTCGGCAATCCTTCCTCCGGTCCGAGATCCTCTAAAAGTCCCCAATTCCGCAAGCTATGTTTGGTTAAGAGTAACATGAAAATAGTGAAGATCGAACTTAAAAGAGGACCGGAACGAGAATGAGAGTTTGACGAAACAAGAAATCTCGGGTCGGGAATCCGCAGTGCCGTCAAGTTTGCCCACCACCCAGTCCATACAACTCGAGCTCCACTTGACTTGGCTTCCTCTAGGGAGGCAAACTTCGACCGGTTTACGGGAACTAAGATAGCTGGGAGGGAAGTTTTAGACATGAAGCTAGGTGAAATCGAGGCTTCATATAGAAGGAGGATGTTTTTGAGTAGCTCTTAAGTACACCCACCCATCCATACTCACCGCAACAGCCAACCGCATCTCCCCACGACATGACCAACGAGCACAGTCCTCTTGCCTTCAACAAAAAGTTCCACAGAGATGATGGTTCGGGTACGTCGTTTCTAACTACGCCGCACGATTTGAAACTGACCTTCCAGATCTTTCGTTCCGACATCTAGTACCGACTATTCAGCAGGGAATCACCTTGGAAAACTATACTTTCTATCAATCCTGCGACGAGCTTTGCAACTGTTCGTTATTTTCATAGTTCTCCAATATTCGTTACCGACTCAGCTGTCGGGGGCCTACAGCATTCGACCCTGAGACTTATACCTTCGTCGGATTACCTCGATTTGGATGTTCTCTTGAGTGTGTTCGGGGCGCTTTACTCCCGTGAGTACAAAGATACTCAGAGTCTCTTCCCTAGCTCTATCCTAGCCGAGTGCTGGTTCCAAGTGAGAAATGGTCGACGAGGAGGTTTCACTCTTACGCGGCCGATACAGTCATCATTCTGCACGTACGAGTAGTTCGAGTATCGCTGAGTAGAAGGAGTAGTGTATGTCATGATTAATCCTAGACTATGTCTTCAGATCGAGGGTTGAACGACTGTCAGTACGCCTCGGGAGCAATCACGATATCTGTACAGAAAGTCCCAACCCCTCTACAGGTCCCTTATACATATAAGTAGCGTTGATATGAGAGACCTAAAGCCCTTTTCAATTTGAAGGTTTGCTGTGGAATAGAATATAATCATCTGTGATGGTGAGAGACCTTTGGATCTACTGGTACGTCTGGTACGCATGAATGACACCGTGGTTGCACCAATAACGATACGAGACCTCCTTTGTCATCTCTCCACTCCATCCCGTCGACCCGGGTAATAAGCAGGTTTCGCCACCGGATATTCCCCTCCAGCGCTTAAAAGCTTGTTTCGACACTCGGCCTATCAGTATTCCTCACTCGTACGCGGACCCCTACACGTGTATGAAACGCCCTGATTCTGCCAGTGCAAAAATCCCTCAGATTCTGCTGCGGCCTTAATTGACGTTGTAGATCTTTCATTTACAGCAGACCCGGGTCTCGTCCTCGTCCTCGCCCAATGGACTTTGAGAGCGGTGAGCTATCATGAAGTGATAGATGATAGGTAGCAACGTTCTAGTTGGCTGGCCGTACCCCCTACGGATGGTAGGCCAGAGGACTATTTATACGGTGAGCGTATTTATGCACGCTCTTTCCCATTTTCTCTAACTCCCCAAATACACCAGATATTCATCCGTTGGACCTATTGACTTTCCTCTCAAAAATGTCGATCAGGGATGCTCCTCGACTGTCTTCATAGCGCACTACTCCGGTTACCCCCCAAGGGCCGACAGTCCCTTCTCTCGGTCCGAACTCGTCGTTCAAGTCGGCCAGTCACGTTCTCGTACGAGGGAGGGGATTGAGAGGGAGGAAAGAAGAATCCGAAAGGAAATGAGGAAATGAGGAGCGAGTGAGTGAGCGTGCTTGATGAAAGGACCTCTCGGGTTGGATATCCGGAACGTCGCTGAAGTCGTTCGTACGCGCGCCCATATCCGAGGGATGGTTGTATAAAAGGAAGATTTGGTCGAGCGGTAGTTCCTCAGCCAACAAGTTCCTCATCCGATCTTACCACTGTACGAGATGACCAACGAGCACAGTCCGCTTGCTTTCAGCAGAAGGTTCCGCAGAGACGATGGTTCTGGTACGTTCCATATTCCTTACGGACTGTGGTGCTCAGCTCGGAAGTTAACAATACGGACGTCTAGCACCTACTATTCAGCAGATCGCCCTAGAAGATGATATTTTCTGTGAATCCTTTGATGAGGTTTATGCCCGTACGTCCTGCGTTCTGTGGAGTTCTCTGATAGTGTTAGCTCACTGAGATATCTCAAATTTTCAGCCATCGTTTCTGAGGACGACATTTCACGAAAAATCCCGAGCTCTGACGATACCCCCGCTGTTGATTTGCCGTGGTTCGGGAATTCTCTTGAGTGCGTTCACGGTTCCTCGCTTTCAAGTTTCAAGGGCTATAGTCGCTAATAAAGCTCGGTCTCAGCTATATCCCCGTCGGTACTGGTCCCAAGAGAAGATCGCCGACGAGTCGATTTCACTAAGCCACGACTAGCATAGTTCGACCTGTGTCACCTATTTACAGTTTCTCAGCATATATATTTAAGTCCCATTTTGTGCAATTTGCTTCACCCTTTCAAAATCTAAATCACGCCAAAAGCAATATCTCGGGCTTCGTCGACATTCTGCAATTGATCGACAGGACTGTCGATCCTGCTTCTCGTGCAAGGTGGACGTGTGGTAATTGCCACCGAGGCATCGCCTCATATCCGAGTCACCTCCGCTGATATATTTATGAAAGTGTTCATTGTGATAGATCCTGCCACGACTCGGCAGCTGTAAGTATATGATTGGTGGAATACAGCTCAACGTCTCAAGAACCTTAACCGGGAGGTTCGGAACGAATAGAGTAGCCAGATCGACAATGCCAAGCTGTATACCAAGGTACGGCACTGACATGTGTATCCAAAGGGGACTGTGCAGTTCATGATCGCGTCTAAGTATGAACAGTCGGTTCACGGCTAGGGAGAAACGACTTGGCGTGGCAATCTCTGATGTTATCAAGATCTTATCTCATTCGTGGTCTGCTCACCTGACACCCAGTCACATCTATCTTTTGCGTTACGGCTGTGACTGCTGTCACTATTCACAACTCTTGTCCGCTCCATCACCATCCCCTCTGGACGCATATTTTGGATGGCCTCAGGCGCTATGAACGCTGAAGGTATTTATTCTGGCTTTATTCTGATGTTATATGGTCTGATGAACGCCCTCGTCTAGAACAATACCAACCCGGCGTCAAATCCTTGGGCGACCCGTTTTCTTGATCTCGCACGCAAACTGATTGTGCTAAAAGTTAGTACCTATCAGCTGCGACTTGAGAGATATCGTGCTAACTATATGGCTGCTAGAGACTGGAGGTCAAATTGATACGCTTTCCGGGGTCGTGATGTAGGAGACGTTGAGCAGCTAGGCAATGGGCATGATGAGAGGTTACAGAGACTGGTACACTTCGTTTTCATGCCCTTTTTTGGCTTTGCTTTTTCTCCCGCTCCCGATCTTCTGTCATCAGAGCGCTCTCTTTCTGTTCTACTTTCCACTGTCATCGCTGATGTATTCTCTCTCGTTCGAGGACAATAGATGACAGAAGGACCGTTCCAGACTCCAAGCTTCAACCCGGACCTCCAGAAGTTATAGATGGCCGTTGTGAGCTCTACATGCTCTTAGTCGCAACGGGATCCTTGCGGGACCTCTGGGCACATAACTCCGGCTGCCGTCTACGCACCTTCAGCGTTCAGCCCTTCCATTGTGTCTCATCATGCATCAGTACCGATTTGTTCGACATAAAAATCCGGCTCACATGCTCGAATCATGGGTCTTGCCATCTTCTTCTACGATTACCTTTCAATCCCCCTTTCTATATCCTCTTCATCCACGCCATCTCGGCCGCAGTTAAGACTATCCATTATCTGGTAGCCGCCGTCGCCTCCCATGTGTGTTGGCTCTTTCCATACCCCCCGCCTTACACCTCAGGGCACAGGCCCCAATGCCTTGGGGCTGCCTGCCAGCCCGAAGCCAGTAATCCTCGTTTTTCTATGTTGTTCTTGCGCTTCTTTGACACATGCCAATGATCTGATCGTTTGACGCGGATGGTTGATCCTCATCTGGACCCCAAAACCCACGTTCCCGATTCAATGATACCCCATGAAAATTAATCTCCCTTTGCATGCATCTATATCGATCCAAGCCCTCGGCGCGTGTGTAAAACGTTTTCTCGTGCTCTCGGACTACAGCCGTTCCCTTCGTATTCGGCTTCTGGTAATGTAGCCGTTTCGTGCGGGGCTTTCGTCATTTTATCGAACCCATTGGTAATGAGTTTCCACTGGCCTCATTGTATCCTAAGGCTCCAACCGTATTATCTACTTACTGTATATATACGGTTTTTTCTGTATATGTATATGTATATGGCTATGGGCTCAGAAGGCGTTGTAAACAGATAGTAGGTATACGGTATATACAGTATACACAGTAACAAAATTCGCCGGCATACAATGCAGCCCAACACTATCCACGATAAAATCACCAAGTCCCTGTTCATCCGCGGCATCCGAAAAAACATGGCTGGGGATCTCGTGGTCTTGTGATAACACCTGGCTTCGAAGCACTCTGTTCACCTCTACCATCGGCTCTTTGACGCTACCTCTCTTCAACGGATTTGCAGCAAAAAAAACACTTGTCGCGAAGGCAAGTACATTGATTGTCTGCTATATGGTAAGGTGCTCCTCTGCTCGTACATCCGTCCCTAATTGCTCTCTGTGGTGAGCAGTGCTGATTCGGTACTTGTCGTTCGAAAGTGGTGTAATCACCGAGGAAATGGAGACCTTACAGTGGTGGAAGGTAAGTGTACTTGTTTCAACCTGAGCCTGATTAGCGACATGTCCTTGTCTGACTAGGACCACGCCTCTAATTTCCCTATTCTGATTCGCATAGCGCGAGATTTCCTTGCCATCTCAGCCACCAGCGCCGCGGTGGAACGTGTTTTCTCCAAGTCCCCGTCCGTCCGCCGCCCCTCATACGCAAAAAACATGGGTCCCGGACAGAGCACGTGAGAATCGTATAGTAAACAGTTATATACAGTACGTAGAGTGTAACCAACTGTATATGTATAAATACGCTCCAGCTCGTATACGTATACAATACGGTTGGAGCCTTATTGTATCCTCCTGTACTCCTGGGCCTGCTGACAGCACGAGCGCTGAATTGTTGTGACTTGTGAATGAACACGGCAAGCGGGTCACAAGGCTAGGAACATGTGTCCTACACATTGACAGCGTCTTAAGAACCTGAGCGCGGGGACCTTGGCCTCAAACCACCCTCATCAACCGCCCGTGTCGCTACTACAGAGAAAAACCCGCCATGGTTCGAAACTACGAATTCCCGAATACAAGGTGGGAAAAGGGATCCTATAACTTTACAAAGGTGTGTCCAAAGTCTCTTGTGTTCTGGTTCTGAACATGTTATCTACAGGGAAATTACACATTTCCCACCAGCAAACCTGCTCAGTACATATACATGGCAGTAGCACGTTATCCTACTCCTGCACTTGCTATCGGTGCTCTTAGAAAGCTTGGTCCACCGCCCACCAAATTCAACATCTCCCATCCGAGTCTTACCCTCCAACGTGTCTGTCAAATACTAGCCGCTATGGCATCTCATATGAAGGCGCAACGTGCTGCAGCTGCCATCCAGGTTCGGATTAACTGGGTATCCGTACTCGACCCCTGGGTAGACTTCCTCCTTCGAAACTTTATCATCGGACCGGACCGACCTACTACTGCCGCCGGAATGAATGTCTTCGAGTGTAGTATCACCGCGATCAGCACTATCATCGATCTTCCCGATGGCGGCGCCAAAATGATCAAAAGCTTCTCTCCTAACCTCCAGCACCTCGTCACCCAAGCGTGGTACCTCCTCGTCGACATCGATCACGCCAATTGGGGACCATGGTCCTGCGCTCTAGTCAGTCTCGCCCACTCCGACCTCGACCCCGAATTGGTCGCGCAACCACCGCCCCCACCCGCAGACCCCAACTGTCCGGTTCTCTACAAAGAAGATGCCCAGCTCGGAAAAATTCTTCTCCGACACCTTACCACCCGCGTCCAACGTCTCCGCACAATGCCCCACGAAGAATTCAGCTTCTTCAAAGCCTA
>JANHQD010003141.1:0-19301 GCA_024721195.1 Marasmius sp. AFHP31
ACAAGTTAGATACATTGCAGGTAAAGGGAGAAACAGAAGTAACTACTCACCTGGTCCCAACAACAAGAGGTCAAGATGAGGGACCAGGTGTAAACAACCTAGCTTATATACCCAGTCAGTGATCTGGAAGATGAGTCATATGAGAGTAAAGAAAGATAATAGAGAACAAGGAGAAAACAATAGTAGTCCAGGTATAGAACAATAACGAGTCCAGAACGAGTAACTGTCGTGTATAAAAGAACAATGAGAACAATGGATGGAATAGGTTGTGAAGACAATGTGAAAGAACAAGGATGCGGGAGGAAATGATGTGGAACAGGAAGATGGGCATCTGGTAGGCATCAATGTTACAAATGGGTGTCAAAAGTGACAAACAGGCACTGGAAGGGGAATGGGTGATAAGAAATGAAAAGATAGGGGAAAAGTGGCACTTCATGACATTACCCCCCTTCTGTAGACCCAGCATGATGCCTAGCACAGTGGACTACTACATTACTACAACTACTACTTACCAGGAGAGTTGAGAGAGTTATAGAGGCAAGACGTAGAAGCTCAAGCACACTGTGTATTCACGTAGAGAACTACCAGCTTATATACATGTAGAATAATTATAACTACCATAAAGAGATAACTAATAGAGATTGTACATATGAGGCATAATGAACAATGAAACAGTCACAAAGTACTGTTCCGCATAACCATAGAGCAGGAGAAGTGATCCATGGAATTGATATAGGTATAGTCTGCGGATTCAACACCTTCTAGGATTTATTGTCCTTGATGACTAGGCCCCTTCTCGATAAGCTGGTCCTGCTGCAGCAGAGAAGTTCTTGTGGAACCATTTGACTGTCTGAGGGGCGTTCTTCAGGTTCTGTGCAGGTTCCCAGATGTTCTCCTTCTCCAAATAACCCTTCTTGTCCTAAAGCGCTAGACGCTAAGACTATAGAAGCAACGGCAGCATAAGTCGACTAGCAGAGACAACAACAGAGATAACAGAGACAGCGAGCAGAGAGCAAGAGTAGGTAGATAACTGGTCCCAATGACAAGTTAGATATATTGCAGGTAAGGAGAAATGGAATTAACTACTCACCTGGTCCCAATGACAAGAGGTCAAGATGGGGGACCAGGTGTAAACTGCCTAGCTTATATACTGGAATATGAGTCGTGCGAGAATAAAGAAAGATAATAGGGAACAAGGGAAGAACAATAGTAGTCCAGGTATGGAATAAGAACGAGTCCAGAACGAGTAACTGTTGTGTATAAAAGAACAAGAAGAACAAAGGAAACAATGGATAAGGTGGGTTGTGAAGACAATGTGAAAGAACAAGGATGAGGAAGGAAATGATGGGAATGATGAAGAGAGGGGAACCGGGTATCTGGTGGGCGTCAAAGTAACAAGTGGGTGTCAAAGTGACAATCAGGCGCTGAAAGGGGAATGGGCGCTAAGAAAGGAAAAGATAGGGGGAAAAGCGGCACTTCATGACATTACCCCCCTTCTAGGATTCATCGTCATCGATGACTAGGCCCCTTCTCGATAAGCTGGTCCGGCTGCGGCGGGGAACTTCTTATGGAATTGTTTCACTATCTGAGGGGCGTTCTTCAGGTTCTGTGCGGGTTCCCAGGTGTTTTCTGACTCCGAATAACCCTTCCACTTCACCCGATACTCCAGCCATCTCCACCTGTACTGACTGTCCACCACGTCCTCCACCTCATACTCTGGTTTGTCCTCGTCTTCCAACTCGATAGGTCCTGGCTGTTCTGGCAGCAGCCCGTTTACTAGGTTACCTTTAAAAGGGTAGAGTTTGTCGACATGGAAAATGGGTGATGCTGCTCCAGCTCTTCTGGTAGGTCCAGCCAGTAATCCAGGTCTCCAACCTTCTCCAAAATCTCAAATGGCCCCAGACTCTGATCCCCGAGCTTCTCACTCGACTGTTTCAGCCTAAAGTCTGATCCGTCCAGCCAAACAAAGTCTCCTACACTGAACTGATGGGCCTTTCTCTTACCCCATTTGAAACCCTCCTTCATATGCCGTTTGGTAATATGTAGTGCAGCGCCAGCGTCTTGTCTCACCTCCCTCAGGATTTCGATGCGATTTTTGACTTCAGGAATGCCTGACCTCCTTCCTACCGGGATGTTAAAGAGGGGGAGGTAGCCGTAGAGGAGCTCAAATGGAGAGAGGCGATGAGCAGAGTGGGTACGGGAGTTTAAGACGAACTCAGCAAGGGGTAGATGTTCTGACCAGTTGTCCTGCCGGTAGTTTGTGTACAGCTGTAGGTACTTTTCGACCTCCTGGTTTGCTCTTTCAGTCTGTCCATTGGCCTGGGGATGGTATCCGGAAGTGAAGCTGCCCTTGATTCCGAGTCTCTTTAGAAGTGCCCTCATGAGTTTGGCATTGAACTGTGGGCCCCGATCCGAGATAAAACACATTGGTAGACCATGCAGGCAGAAGATCTCCTGGTAATAGATGTCGGCCACTCCCTCGGCATTGATGTTGCTCATGCAGGGGATGGCATGGACTTGCTTCGTGAAAAAGTTAGTGCAGACCAGGATGGCATTGTATCCGTGAGAGGTTGGCAGCTGGGTGATGAGGTCGACTCCCACTTCTTCCCAAGGTCCATGCGGCACATCGAGTGGCTGAATTACTGAGCGGGGGTGACAATGAAGCTTCTTCCGGGCACAGGTATCGCATCCTTCCACATACTTTTCCACAAACGATCGCATGGTGGGCCACCAGAAGTGGGTATCAACGAGGTCCAGTGTTCCATGGAGTCTGGGATGACCTGCTGTGGGGCTGTCGTGACACTGGCACACTACTTCTTTGCGCAACTCGTCGCCTGGGGGAACATAAACTCGACCTCGGTGGTATACCAACCCGTTGTCCTCCTCCCATTCCAGCAGACCATTGACCAAGCGGGAAGGGCCCTGTGCCTTCAGATCTCGTAGTCCTTCCAACACCTCTGCCTCCTGTTCTGAGGCCTGTCTGATCTGTTCTTCCAGGGGGCTTACCAAGCCTGTAGCTGCAATCCTCATGAATACCTCAGGTCCGAGAACGATTTGCTGTTGATTATCATCGCTATCTGGGACTTGATGAGCACCCATTCGGGAGAGAGGGTCGGCAAGAGTGTTAGCTTTGCCCAGTCGATGGCCTAGAAGGAAGTGAAAGCGGGACAAGTACAGGGCCCATCGGGCCTGTCATTGGCTAAGATTCTGAGCAGTTCTCCAAAACTCTAAGTTGGAGTGATTGGTGAGAATTTCGAACGGAGAGGGGAGACCTTCAAGGAAATACCGCCAGTCCTTTAGCGCATCTATGATAGCGAGCATCTCCCTGTTGTAGATCTCATAGTTCCTCTCAGCCGGCTGCATAGAGGCTGAACGGAAAGCAATCGGGTGCCAAAGTCCGTCTTCAAGTTTCTGTGAAAGGACCCCTCCAGTTGCATAACCAGAGGCGTCCACCTCTATCCATGTGGGTCGATCTGGGTGCCAGAGGGTGAGGACAGGTGCGGAGGTGAAAGCAGTGCGAAGTTGGTCAAAGGTGTTCTGCTGTTGGGTACCCCAGTTGAAGCTGATATGTTTTTGGGTCAGGTCGTTGAGGGGTCGTACAATCTTGGCGAAGTCTCAGATGAAACGTCAGTAGAAGTTTGCAAAG
Organism: Marasmius sp. AFHP31; assembly: GCA_024721195.1. Lineage (NCBI taxonomy): Eukaryota > Fungi > Basidiomycota > Agaricomycetes > Agaricales > Marasmiaceae > Marasmius > Marasmius sp. AFHP31. The sequence goes on from JANHQD010003141.1 coordinate 3,647, forward strand.
CCTAGAAATCCTCGAATGTCCTGGAGGTTACGGGGTGTAGGCCAGTCTCGAACCGCCTGAACCTTGTCTCCGTCCATTTGTACCTGTCCTTTGCTAATAATAAGTCCCAAATATTCAATCTCTGTCTGTTCAAAATGGCATTTTTCAGGACAAAGGTATAAGTCGTGTTTCTGGAGCCGAGCAAGAACCTCCTTGACCAGAACTCAGTGTTCCTCCAAGGTGCTGGTGAAGATAAGAATATCGTCTAGGTATACTGCAACTTTCCCTAGGGCAATCAAGTCAGCAAAGATGGAGTTCATGAGCGATTGGAATGTGGCAGGGGAATTTGTGAGACCGAAAAACATAACCTTGGGCTCAAACAACCCTCAATTCATCGCAAAAGCGGCCTTCCATTCATCCCCCTCTTTAATCCACACGTTATTGTAGCCCCAACGAACATTGAACTTGGTGAAGTATTGGGCTCCTTGTAGATGGTTAACTATGTCGGTGATAAGAGGTAGAGGGTAGTGGTTCTTGATCGTGTATTTGTTGAGTTTTCGGTAGTCCTGGACGAAGCGCAATTTGCCATCCTTCTTTTTGACAAAGAAGACTGGGGAAGCTAGAGGGGATTTGGAGGGACGGATGTAACCTTTACGTTGGTTATCTTCGAGGAACTTGTCAAGCTCTTCCTGTTCATTGATCAAGAGTGGATAGACCTTGGTTTTCATTGTCTGAGGGGCTCCTGGTACAAGTTCGACGGCGTAGTCCCAAGGCTTGTGAGCTGGCAGACGTTCAGACTCCTCTTCCGAGAATACTTTCCTGGATCCCCAATACTCTGGGGGACCATCTCCTCGAACGTCTGTTTCGGCTTACTCCTACCGGCTCTCCTGTGATTTGCTGGGAGTAGGTGTATCCTGCTGCAATCCAAAGGTTGTCGTGACAGTCTTCCAGGATACCCTTCTTCACTAGAGCTCTTCGCGTCATACAATTTGCCCTGACGTGATAGAGCGGTGGACTGGCTTCGGGATCTGCAGGAGGGTCTTCAATGACAGATGCTTGGATGGATTTGATAACAGAGTCAGAAAGAGGTGGATTACCCATGCCTGCCCACCAGTCTTCATCCTCCACCTCCTCAATTGCTACTTTAGGCCTGGGCACTGAAACTCGTCCCTTCTCCCAGTCCACCTGGGGGTTGGTCTTTCGTAACCAAGGAAGGCCAAGGATGACGTTCTCTCCTCCCAGTTCTGTAACCAAAAAGTCCGTCCAGGTCTCCATACCATCTACAGTAAGTCCAAGTCAAGCGAAGTGTGTGATACTTCCAGCCTGGTTAAGGGTCCCGTCGATGTTATGAACTCGGATAGGATGTCGCAGGGGAGAGGTGCAGATTCGATGAGTCAAGACGAAGGATTTTCCAAGAAATAGGGCATTCGCCCCACTATCGATTATGGCTGCAGTTTCTGTCTGATGCTGTCTTCCTTTTAATTTCACTTGTATGCGGAAATGGTGAGAGAGAGGGTTTATTTCGCGAGTAGTAGATATTGTACAAGAGTGAATAGATGTAACGGGCTAAATTTCTGGCCATATCATTTCCGGGACCCTTACCTTTTTACCCAATTCCATACCCCTCTATACCCCCTTCATCATGCGGCACATTCTGATGGTCCCGGAATGACTCACGCCTTTTCTAATCCTCTCTATTTCGCTCTGATTCCCCTTTCCACTCTGTAATTTACCTATATGGACTTATACCTTTCTCACACCCAAATAGTATATAAAGTACATGTAGAACCTCCATGTACTTTAGTTCGGTTGTATTGTTCTTTATCCAGTCAAATGTCTATCAAGCTCTATTAGCTGAGTATTCTCTCAAGTCTGTGGCATACTAACTGTCTCTGTGCACCGCACATCACATCCTACAGGCGCACTCTTTGTTAGTTCAGGTCTCTGGATAGAACCTTGGCTAATAGCGACTGTCCGCGTTACCAAAAGGACCCCATTGTCTCATAATACTGCTCGCTGGAGGCTCGCAGTATTCCCCTTCCATCATCCAGCTACTTGTCGGGAGCTTGTAGTTGTCACCTTCCCTCTATTCTCATCCCTCGCACTCTTGTTCAGGTGGTCCTGAGTCCAGGATACAAGTTTCCGCCAACCCAGTCAAGGACCCCAAGGCTTTGTGGTTTTACGGCTATTCATTATTTCTGCCATTGTTCCCCTCATCTCCGCATCACTTCATACCTTCCGCGACTGGATTCGTGCCCAGAAATCACAACCCTTACAATAGAGTCGTACGAGGAAGTTGCATAGAAAGGAACCGGTGCGGGTGTCTTCGCTGCGGCAAAGGCGGACACCCTCTTTAAAAATCCTTTTGACCCATGAGCTGTTGGATCATCGCATTCTGCTGGTTGAGGGAATCCTGGAGGGCAGCAATATGAGCTACAGCATCGGAACTGGGGGTGTAGGAGGTGGAGACTTGGGTAGAGGGGACCGTGGAAGCGATGGTGGTAGTAGGAGCAGGTGGAGAGGCGCCGATGTTGACTGTCTCTCCTGGGAACAGGGTGAAGGGGACCGCTGAGTTGATCCTGGCCACCCTGGCAGGCCTAAGACCTAAACCTGGCATACGCCCAAGGAACTTGTCCTGACACACGGACGTGCGGTGTCCGAGGTGTTTGCAGTGGTGACACTGCTCCTGGCCGTGATTCCCCTGGGCCTTGGTGTGGTCCATCACACCACATCCATAGCAACGGTTACGCATGGCCCTCATGAACTCCTCACGGGTCTTGCCGTTACCCCCAACAGGGTTGGTCTGGGTGGCATGAGTGGGGATGGTGGCACTGATGGTGGTGGTGTGGGTCTCTGTACGTTTCCGAGCGCTGAACCCTTCTGCCTCTAGGGCCCTTTCAGCCCTGCATGATTGATCCTCCAAACCGTCCAGGTCCTTTGGGTCTCCCTGGGCTAGGTCCATCGTCACAAGGAGTTTCTTCACCTCCGGGTTGAGCCCACTTCAGAAGCGGATCATAAGGTCAGCGTTGGAGAGGCCTGTCTTGGCCCCTGCATCCCGGAAGTCCTGGCTATAGACGGTGACCACCTTGCTTCCCTGCTTCATGTGCTCCAACTCCCTAATGGTGTCCACCTTCTCATTGGCGGCGCCGAACCTGACCCTAAACTGCTTCTCGAAAACTTCCCATCTTCCTTCAAAGGGAAATTGAACAGTTGCATCGGTCGTGGACGCATTGGCCTGTTTCAGGTAGTTGGCCACCCAGCAGCCAGCCTTTCCGCCTTCACAGAAGGATAAAGCGGACTGGATGGTTTTCTTGTTGTCCAGCATTCCAACGTCTTCTGGAGTAACCCCTTGCCCTGCCTTGATCCTCAATGCCTTTTGCTCTGTTGCCCAGTTCCTAAACATGGATAAGGACCTGGCCACGTCGTCTGCATCACCCTTGAAGACAGCGGGCTTTGCAATGACGGCACCTTCATCTTTGTTGGCTTTGAAGGTGTCTTTAATGGCATCCAGCTGGGCCTGCTGGGCTTCTTTTCGATCAATGAGACGGGAGAGGAGGGATTTGAGGGTGACGTTGGTGGTGGATTGAGTGGACATGCTGGAGATAGTGGAAGTAGTGGTATGGGAATCGGTGGTGTCGGTTGGAGATGGGGATCGGTGCGAAAGAACAGAGAGAGGTCGTGGAGTGGCTGGTCCAGAACCTACAGGAGTGGGTGGTGCAGCAAACGGTAAGGCAGTAGAGGCTGTTAAATTGGTTTCTGGTTCAGCAGTGGGGGTAGGACTGGGGAACGGTACTGGTACTAGTTCTGATCTGTCGGGGAACTGGCAGGTTCGCGGGATTGAGTTTAAAGGGTCAGCGTGCGGGCAGGGTTGGAGTTCACAGATTCTCCAGTTGCTGGTTTCAGGGTTGCGGTGCCAGTGACATTGGTCTGCGGGATCAACTGCATTAACAAGATTCGAACAAGGTTTGGAAGCCGTGGTGATCTTGCAAGGACAACCTTCCCACTGGTTAGGCTGTCAGTGCAATAAGGATCTTGACCTAATGTCCTAAAGCGCTAGACACTAAGACTATAGAAGCAACAGCGGCATAAGTTGACTAGCAGAGACAACAACAGAGATAACAGAGACAGCGAGCAGAGAGCAAGAGTAGGTAGATAACTGGTCCCAACGACAAGTTAGATATATTGCAGGTACGGAGAAATGGAATTAACTACTCACCTGGTCCCAATGACAAGAGGTCAAGATGGGGGACCAGGTGTAAACTGCCTAGCTTATATACTGGAATATGAGTCGTGCGAGAATAAAGAAAGATAATAGGGAACAAGGGAAGAACAATAGTAGTCCAGGTATGGAATAAGAACGAGTCCAGAACGAGTAACTGTTGTGTATAAAAGAACAAGAAGAACAAAGGAAACAATGGATAAGGTGGGTTGTGAAGACAATGTGAAAGAACAAGGATGAGGAAGGAAATGATGGGAATGATGAAGAGAGGAGAACCGGGTATCTGGTGAGCGTCAAAGTAACAAGTGGGCGTCAAAGTGACAATCAGGTGCTGAAAGGGGAATGGGCGCTAAGAAAGGAAAAGATAGGGGGAAAAGCGGCACTTCATGACACTTCCACTTTACCCAGTATTCCAGCCACCTCCACCTGAACTGGCTTTCTATGATATCCTCCACTTTGTACTCTGGTTTGTCCCCACTTTCCAACTCGATTGGCCCCAGCAGTTCAGGTAACAGTCTCTTCACCAGGTTTCCTTTAAAGGGGTAGAGCTTGTCAATGTGAAAAATAGGGTGGTGCCGTTTCAGCTCTTTTGGTAGGTCTAGTCAGTAGTCCAGGTCTCCAACCTTCTCCAAGATCTCGAATGGCCCCAGGCTCTGATCTTCAAGCTTCTCACTTGATCATTTCAGCCTAAAATCTGACCTGTCCAGTCAAACAAAGTCTCCTACACCAAACTGATGAGCCTTCCTTCTCCCTTATTTGAAACCTTCCTTCATATGCTGTTTGGTGAGGTGTAGTGCTGTGCCTGCATCCCGCCTGATCTCTCTTAGGATGTTGATACAATTTTTGACCTCAGGGATACCAGACCTCCTGCCTACAGGGATGTTGAAAACAGGGAGATAACCATAAAAGAGCTCGAATGGAGAGAGGCAGTTAGCAGAGTGGGTGTGGGAGTTTAAGACACACTCAGCAAGGGGTAAATGCTCTGACCAATCATCCCACCGGTAATTTGTGTACAGCTGTAGGTGAAGCTGCCTTTGATTCCAAGTCGCCCTAGAAGTGCCCTCTTGAGTTTGGCATTGAACTTTGGTCCCCGATCCAAGATGAAGCACATTGGTAGGCCGTGTAGGTGGAAGATTTCCCAGTAGTAGATGTCGGCAACTCCCTCGACAATGATGTTACTGGTACAAGGAATGGCATGCACTTGCTTGGTGAAGAAGTTGGTGCAAACAAGGATGGTGTCATATCCATGAGAGGTAGGTAGCTGGGTGATGAGTTTAACTCCTACTTCCTCCCAGGGTCCCTGCGATATATCAAGTGGCTAAATTACTGAGCGGGGGTTTGGGTGAAGCTTCTTCTGGGCACAGGTGTTGCATCCTTCCACTCACTTCTCTATGGAGGGTTGCATGGTGGGCCACCAGAAGTGGGTGTCGACCAGGTCTAGCATGCCGTGGAGTCTGGGGTGTCCTGCCGTAGGGCTGTCATGACACTGGCACACTCCTTCCTTGCACAACTCATTGCCTGGGGAAACATAAACTCAGCCTCTATGATACACCAACCTGTTGTCCTCTTCCCATTCCAGCAGTCTGTTGACTAGACAGGACAGGCACTGCGATTTCAGATCTTGTAGTCCTTCCAACACCTCTGCCTCCCATTCTGAAGCCTGTCTGATCTGTTTCTTCAGGGGGCTTACCAGGCCTGTTGCTGCAACCTTTAGGAATATTTCGGGTCCCAGGACAATCTGCTGCTGGTTATCATCGCTATCTGGGACTTGGTGAGCACCCATTCGGGAAAGAGAGTCTGCGAGAGTGTTAGGTTTGCCTGGTTGGTGGCCTAGAAGGAAGTGAAAGCGGGACAAGTACAGGGCCCATGAGGCCTGTTGTTGGCTAAGATTCTGAGCAGTTCTCCAAAACTCTAAGTTGGAGTGATCAGTGAGAATTTCAAACGGAGAGGGAAGCCCTTCAAGGAAATACTGCCAGTCTTTCAGTGCATCTATGATAGCGAGCATCTCCCTGTAGTAGATCTTGTAGTTCCTCTTGGCTGGCTGCATAGAGGCTGAACAGAAAGCAATGGGGTGCCAGAGTCTGTCTTCAAGTTTCTGTGAGATGACCCTCCCCAGTGGTGTCCACTTCTATCTGTGTGGGTCAATCTGGGTGTGTGAGGATGGGTGCAGTGGTAAAAGCGGTGTGGATTTAATCAAAGGCGTCCTGTTGCTGGGTCCTCCAGTTGAAGCCAATATGTTTCCAAGTCAGGTTGTTGAGGGGTCATACAATCTTGGCAAAGTCTTGGATAAAGTGTTGGTAGAAGTTTACAAAGCCTAGAAATCCTCAAATGTCCCAGAGGTTGTGGGGTGTAGGCCAGTCTCAAGCCACCTTAACCTTGTCTCCATCCATTTGTACCTGTCCTTTGCTATTGATGAGCCTGAGATACTTGATCTCTGTTTGTTCGAACTGGCATTTTTTGGGGCAAAGGTATAAGTTATGTTTCTGGAGTTGAGCAAGAACCTCCTTGACCAGAACTCAGTGCTCCTCCAAGGTGCTGGTGAAGATGAGAATATCGTCCAGGTATACTGCAACGTTTCCTAGGACAATCAGGTCGGCAAAAATGGAGTTCATGAGCAATTGGAACATGACAGGTGAATTTGTGAGACCAAAGAACATAACCTTGGGTTCAAACAACCCTCGATTTGTTGCAAAAGCGGTCTTCCATTCATCCCCTTCCTTAATCTGAATGTTGTTGTAGCCCCAACAGACATTGAACTTGGTGAAGTAATTTGCTCCTTGCAGACGGTTGACTAGGTCGGTCACAAGAGGTAGAGGGTAGCGGTTTTTGATTGTGTATTCATTGAGCTTTCGGTAGTTCTGGATGAAGCAGAGCTTGCCATCTTTCTTTTTGACGAAGAAGACCAGAGAAGCTAGAGGGGATTTGGAGGGACAGATGTAACCTTTATGCTGGTTCTCTTCCAGGAGCTTGTCAAGCTCCTAAGTGGATAGACCTTGGTTTTCATCATCTGTGGGGCTCCCAGTACAAGTTTGATGGCACAGTCCCAGGGCTTGTGAGCTGGTGGGCATTCTGACCCCTCTTCTGAGAATACTTTCCTGGACCCTGATACTCTGGGGGACCATGTCCTTAAATGTCTGTTTTGGCTTACTTCTACTGGCCTCTTCTGTGATTTGCTGGGAATAGGTGTATCCAGCTGCGATCCACAGTTGTTTGTGACAGTCCTCCAAGATGCCTTTCTTTACTAGAGCTCTTTGGGTCATATGATTTGCCCTGACATGGTAGAGCGGTGGACTAGCTTTGGAATCTGCAGGAGGGTCTTCAATGACAGATGCGTGGAAGGATTCAATTACACAGTCTGAAAGAGGTGGTTTACCCATGCCTACCCACCTCTACTTCCTCAATAGTCACTTTAGGCTTGGGCACTGAAACTCATCCCTTCTCCCAGTCAGCCTGTGGGTTGGTCTTCCATAACCAAGGAAGCCCAAGGATAATGTTCTCTCCTCCCAGTTCTGTAACCAAGAAGTCAGTCTAGGTCTCTGTACCATCCACAGTAAGTCCAAGTCAAGCAAAGTGTGTGATACTTCCAGCCTGATTAAGGGTCTTATTGATATTATGAACTCAAATGGATGTCGCAGAGGGGAGGTGCTGATTCAATGAGTCAAGACAAAGGATTTTCCAAAAAATAGGGCAGTTCCCCACTGTTGATCATGGCCGCGGTTTTCATCTGATACTGCCTTTTAATTTCACTCATATGCAAAAGTGGTGAGAAAGAGTTTCTATTTTGCAGGTGTTAGATACGGTATAAGAGTGAATTGAACCGTACAAGGAAGTGGCTGTCACGATTCCTCCTAAATTTCCCCAGCAAGTGCCCAAGTCCACACTGAGCGCTAAACCATCATCTCGATTCACCCCATTTCCCCAAATGTCTGACTCAACTCCATGACTCGAACGGGCCGACTCATAATCATCCACCACGACTCAGCGGGTTTGTTACCGTCTACGACTCACCACTTGTGACTCAGCGGCCCGACTCACAATCCCAGAACCATCCATCCCTGACTCCTTCTCGCCGACTCGTACGGACACTTGATGACTCACTCTGATCTGTAACTTAGTATATAAGACCTACCTTGTACAGTACGTTTCCTTAGCTTAACCACTTGGTCAATCCATAGTGAACACAGCAGAACAGACTTGATTGAGTGACTTGAGGGGCAACTGCGGTCGCCTTCCTGACAGTGGCATAGACAGGAACCAGTGTGGGTGTCTTCACTGCAGCAAAGGCGGACACCCTCTTAAAAAATCCTTCTGACCCATGAGCTGCTGGATCATTCTGTTCTGTTGGTTGAGAGAGTCCTGTAGGGTGGCAATATGGGCTACAGCATCAGAGCTGGGAGTGTAGGAGGCAGAGACTTGGGTGGACAGGACAGTGGAAGCAATGGTGGTGGTAGGAGCAGGTGGGGAGGTGCCAATGTTGACTGTCTCCCCTGGGAACAGGGTGAAAGGGACTGCCGAGTTGATCTTAACCAATCTTGCAGGCCTGAGGCCTAAACCTGGCATGCGTCCCAGGAACTTGTCCTGGCAAACAGATGTGCAATGTCCAAGGTGCTTGCAGTTGTAAGGGAACAGCTGACAGTGAGTCTTCATTGCCTCCGTTCGAGTCATCAGTACACTTATTCGAGAATGGTAGAGGCTATGAGACTGGTCCCAAACTTTCCAGAACGATCGTTTACTCATTGTACGAATATTCCAGAATATGTATTTCCCTTTGTTCATTGTACCTACACAGTCAGTTAGCCACTCATCTTTCAGTATAAATAGCGCTCCAAGTAATAGTGTAAATGTAACTTACTTTTCACCCAATTCTACTCTACAAAGTTTCACCTATTCACACGTGAGCGGTTAGGCCAAACTCGAAGGTATTTTGTCAGAGACGTCTCGCTCAGCATCATTACTTTCACCCTTAGCAAGCTTGAGACGTCTCGCTCAGCTTATTCGAAGGTTTCTCTAAGATCTATCTTTGGTATTGGAAAGGTTATTGCTGATTGTGCAAGCCCAGACGAGAGTACCAAACGTGCGTATTCTCACAGCAGTGGTGGTACTGCTCCTGGTGGTTATTTCCCTTGCCCTTGGTATGGTCCATCACACCACAGCCATAGCAACAATTGCACATGGCTCTCATAAAGTCCTTGCAGGTCTTACTGTTGCCCCCAACAGGGGTGGTCTGGGTGGCGCTAGTGATGTTGATGGTGGTGGTGGTGGTCTCGGTGCATTTCTGAGTGCTGAACCCTTCCACTTCCAGGGCTCTTTCAGCTCTGCAGGAACAATCTTCTAAATTGTCCAGGTCTTTTGGGTCTCCCTGGGCTAGGTCCATCATCACAAGGAGTTTCTTTACCTTCGGGTTGAGTCCACTCTGGAAGCAGATCATGAGGTAAGCGTCTGAGAGGCCTGTCTTCTCTCCTGCATCTCTGAAGTCCTGACTGTAGATGGTGACTGCCTTGTTCCCTTGCTTCATCTGCTCCAGCTCCCTGATGGCATCCACCTTCTTGTTGGTTGAACCAAAGCGAACTTTAAACTGTTTTTCAAATGTCTCCACTTTTCTTCATAGGGGAATGCAACACTTTTGTTGGTTATGGATGTGTTGATCTGCTTCAGATAGTTGGCTGCCCAGCGACCGGCTTTTCCCCCTTCACAGAACAACAAGGCAGACTGCATGGTCTTCCTGAGGTCCAACTTCCCAACATCTTTGGGAGTTACACCCACCCCTTCCTTGATTCTCAAAGCTCTTTGTTCTGTTGCCCAATTCCTAAACATGGGCAGAAATCTGGCCACATTGTCCGCATTGCCCTTAAAGGCAGTGGGTTTTGCAATGACAGCACCTTTGTCTCTATTGGCTTTGAAGGCGTCTTTAATGGTGTTCAGCTGAGCCTCCTAAGATTGCTGTTGATCAACAAGGCGGGTGAGAAGTGCTTTGAGGGTGGTGTTAGCAGCAGACTGAGTAATGTTCCACTTTCTCTTGCTGATTAGCGCTTTCATGCAGTCCTGATCAACCTCCCTATTCAGCATCTTCCACCACAACCCCACAAAGTCTACCACCCCAGCGTACCTGTTCGTTCCACCTATTCCTGTTGAGGTGATCAGCGACCTATATTGTATCTGTTACACTCTTCCCTCCCCACTTTTTTCCTGGTGCTCTGACCCCAACAGACAGGATGTCATTTGTGAGGAGGATTGGGACACATATGGAATCCCTAGCTAGAAATCTTTACATCAATTGGCTTGTTGTGGTCTATGATAGATACATAATGGTTGGAGATCATCTGGGGAAGAGGAGCTATCCTCTAGATGGGAGGCAATACACATGGGAACATGGGTATTCCAAGCTGTTATATGGTGAATAATGGCTTAGCGAAACACTCGAGACTATCCTCACAACTTTAGTACCTTAGTACTGTGGTTTTGGAAGAGCCAGGTGGACCTAAAGAGATTGATAGTTCCTCTGAGAGATCTAAACACTGAGGTTGGTCTCCATCTTTCCCTATTATGCTGATTACTGCCTTGTACTCACAGTAGCGCTAAAGGTCATCCTATCAACCAAGCAAACAACCCTGGCAATGATGATAGCTCGGTTTTTTTTGACCCATCCTGCAACGAAATACTTCTCAAGAAATCCAATGCAGTGAATGTGATCAAATAGACACAGGCACAGTGTCCTAAAGCGCTAGACGCTAAGACTATAGAAACAACGGCGGCGGAAGTCGACTAGCAGAGACGACGATAGAGACGACAGAGGTAGTGAGCAGAGGGCAAGAACAGGTAGATAACTGGTCCCAACGACAAGTCAGATACATTGCAGATAGAGAAAGACAGAAATAACTACTCACCTGGTCCCAACGACAAGAGGTCAAGATGAGGGACCAGGTGTAAACTACCTAGCTTATATACCCAGTCAGAGGTCTGAGATATGAGTCGTGAACGAATAGGAAAGACAATAAGAAAACAATAAGGAAACAATAGTAGTCAAGTATAAGACAATAACGAGTCCGGAATGAGTAACTAGGAGATGAGAGAAGACAATAAGAACAATAGAATGAATGGGTCGTGAAGAAGGTGTAAAAGACAATGGTGTGAGAAGGAAACATGTGGAAAGGGGAAACGGGCGTCTGGTAGGCGTCAAAGAAACAAGTAAGCGCTGAAAGGGGAACAGGCGCTGAGAAAGGAAAAGATAGGGGGAAAAGCGGCACTTCATGACACACAGGTATGGCTTCTTATGACCCCTTTCTAAGTTCTTAGTCTCATTGCTTGCCTATTCTCAGTCAATTCATTGGACCATAAAGTCCATATTGTCCATTGTCTAGGTAAGAGTCCTCAACCCACTCCCTACCAATCCCGACTGAACCTCCCACAGCACTGTCAAGTCATCTCTCTCAGTCTTAGAGCAGTGTTTATCAACTACAGACATGGCCTCGAGCCATATTCGAGGTTTTCAACCTGATTTGGTCAATCACTGTGGTTGTGTTGTCTCTTGGTTTTGATAGAGTGACACAGGTAGTAGTAAGCACAAGTTTGGAGAACATTTGTTCTGTAGTCGAGACACTAAACGCGGAGTTTTGGTTTGGGTTGTCCTTTTGGGGTATGCAGACAGTCGCAATCGATGAAGGACTTTAACCAAAGACCTAGAACGACAAGAACAGAAGGTTAGTACGAGACTTGAGACTATGAAACACACCAGAAAAGAGCTTGAAGCTTGTAGAACAAGATTGACAATAGATGGAAACTACTGTACATGATTCCTATCTACCTGGCTTATATACTGTTAAAGAATGTTGTCATGATCTGAACTGGGATCATACTGTGTCATAGGGTACAGGAATATCATGTGTAGTCCAAGAGAAAAGTGTGAAATACGAAGGTAACAATTGGAGGTCGAACGCGGACAATGTGAAATGAGAGGTACAACCTGGCCAGGATGAACACAGAGGAACTAAGGGTCATTCTGGCAGGAGAAAGCATCGCAGAAGAAGGGTATTGAGGGTACAAATGCGGGAACAAAGGCTTGTGGAAATGAAAGGTGAACGCGGATAAATGGAACATAGGCAGCAACGTGTCCGGAAGGAACATGGGATGAAACGTGGGATGATGTGAAAGGAATACAGGTCGTCAGGAAGTCATGGGAGGTGGCCAATACACCTGAGGGGAAGTGGAGATGGTGTGGTGAACTGGGAGTATCTCCTAGTCTGAGGGGAACGCGGATGAATGCCCTTATTGACGAATTGGGCCATTAGACGCCAAACACCGAGTGGCAGTGCTTTGGGCATCAGAGGCTTATATCACGGATGGCCAGGATCAGCGTGTGTGCGAGGGTTCATCATGGTTGTCAGACCCTCTAGAGGTGATTGAGGTGTATTCCGGAATGAAAATGAACTGACCCTTACACGCAGGTTTTGCTGCTTGCGTTCAAACTGGACTGAACTGTGATGTATTACCAGTTTTGCCAAACTGGGTTCAGCCCAGTTTGAACCACAGTCAACTGGTTCAAACCACCCCAGATGTACAGTTTGTTTTCTCGCTGCGAGGTCACTTCACACGTCACTCAACTCATTCTTGAAGCTTAAGGAATATTTGTAGACCATGGTTGTCAGAACCAGCGAAACCCAAACTGCCGGCAACCGAGCTGTGCTGAACCCAACCCACCTGTTGGCAACACTAGCCATGAGTTGTTGGGAACTGAAACAGTTTGATCAGCCTTGACAACAGCACAGTAACATTGACCGGTGTCGAACCTAGTAGAGTCAACGACTGTCATGAAGTGCCGCTTTTCCCCCTATCTTTTTCTTTCTTAGCGCCCATTCCCCTTTTAGCGCCTGACTGTCACTTTGACGCCCATTTGCTACTTTGATGCCTAACAGATACCTGGTTCCCCTCTTCACATCATTCCCATCATTTCCTTTCCCATCCTTGTTCTTTCACATTGTCTTCACAACCCATCCCATCCATTGTTTCCTTTGTTCTCTTTGTTCTTTTATACACAACAGCTACTTGTTCTGGACTTGTTCTTATTCCATACCCAGACTACTATTGTTTCCCCTTGTTCCCTATTATCTTTCTTTATTCTCATGTGACTCATATCCCAGTATATAAGCTAGGTAGTTTACACCTGGTCCCTCATCTTGACCTCTTGTCATTGGGACCAGGTGAGTAGCTAACTTTGTTTCTCTTTACCTTCAATACATCTAACTTGTCATTGGGACCAGCTCTTGCTCTCTGCTTGCTGCCTCTGTTATCTCTGTCGTCATCTCTGCTAGTCAACTTCTGTTGCCATTGTCTCTATATCTGAAGCCTCAGCGTCTAGCTCTTTAGGACAACGACGACAGGATCTTGCTTGACACCATCTGCTTTGATGACCTAGAAACAAATTTCCTGGATCAGCTTTCTGCAAGGAGGTAGGGATGGAAGAATGATGTGTACTGAGTACAAGTTGCTTTGAATGTCCATGACTCTGCAAACATAAGCTGAGGGCAAGAAGAGGGTGATGAGCAGAATACTGAGAAGATTGGAGAAGGTAGAAAGAAAGAAAAAAGTGTACCTTGTACACTGTCGCCTTCATCACCAGCAATGGAACTCTTCCCCCCAATAACCAGTTGCACAGGCAGTTTCCACTTTGGCCTATCAGGCTTTGGCAAGGACACGCTAGGCAGTGGTGAAGAAGGCATAAAGACTGAGGTGGCTGTGATTTGTCAATGATCAGTTATCTGTACTAAAAACCAAGCACATATAGTCAGCTTTTCTTTCTGTCACAGGAAACAGATATATCAATGCACTTGATTTCAGGTCTCACCAGCCCATATACAATGTCAGCGGGCCTACAAGACATGAACATTAGTTATAGCAGTGACATATAGCCATGTTGACGCACCTTCTCATCATAGTTTCTGGCTATAGTAGTAGGGAATGTTGCACTTGATCACCGTTTGAGGGTTTGAGGACACGAAGAACCATTGGGATGGGAACAGGATGAAAATTACGGCTTGGGAGTATGGGGGACAGTGGTGGTAGGAGAGCAAGGGGGGATGAGAGAGGGAGGAATGAAGTCGGATACTTATAGGCTGGGCAGAGGAGTTTGAAATCCGTCGTGTCTTGGTCTATTTGGCTGGCCGTGTCCATCACACCTTTCACACTTGTCATGCAAAAGGGTAACAGATATACGCTCTCAACGCAATACCAGCCAAATTGTTGATCCAATGTCCAACGTCCTTCAAAACACCATAATTGTTACCCTCCCCGTGCTGGATGCTCTGAAAATAAAGCTTCAAGTCCAGCATACACATCAGCAGGAGGAATCCGTAGATGCAAGCTGATAAAACATACCTTCTATTGTCAGTTTGAGTGCTTCCCAGCACATATATGGCATATCTGCTCACTCTTAGACATAGGTAGTGAGAGTTTCGTTGGTGTTACCAGAACTCAGAGATGGAGTTGATAGTCAGGGTCAATGGAGTTGAGTGGACAGGATAGCAAACATGTCAATAGCCAAGGCTATTGAAAAAAAAAAGAGGTTAGATTGACAAGCCTGACCAATAAATGCACCATAGACATTACAAAGGTAAAAGATATTGATAGGGGAAGAACGTCGATATTCTTGTGAGAGAGACAAAGAGTACGAATGACCTGACCATGATGGTGGTGGTCGAGTGTCAAGAAGGGAGTAAGTGCTGAGTCATTTCCCATGCCTGATAGGGAAGGGACTCTCACGCAATCTCAGCGGAAAGCGCTGGAATAGCATGGGAGTCCAACAATTATCCTGAACACCCCAGCCCCCTGGCACTTCCTCTGTTCTTGACACCCAACCACCACAGTGCTGAGCGGCCCTCAACCAAAGTACAATATTGTCCATAACTATCGTAGTAACTATGTACAATTTGTCCTAAAGCGCTAGACGCTAAGACTATAGAAGCAACGGCGGTGGAAGTCGACTAGCAGAGGTGACGACAGAGATGACAGAGATAGCGAGCAGAGAGCACGAGCAGGTAGATAACTGGTCCCAACGACAAGTTAGATATATTGTAGATAAAGGAGAAAACAAAAGTACTACTCACCTGGTCCCAACGACAAGAGGTCAAGATGAGGGACCAGGTGTAAACTACCTAGCTTATATACTAGAAGGTGAGTTGTGCGAGAATAAAGAAAGATAATAGGGAACAAGGGGAGAACAATAGTAGTCCAGGTATAGAATAAGAACGAGTCCGGAACAAGTAACTGTTGTATGTCAAAGAACAAAGAGAACGATGGAAACAATAGATGGAATCAGTTGTGAAGGTGATGTGAGAGAACAAGGAGAACAAAGGGAGCAATAGATGGGATCAGTTATGAAGACGATGTGAAAGAACAAGGAAGGAAATGATGGGAATGATGTGGAAAGGGGAACTGGGTATCTAGTGGGCATCAAAGTATCAAACA
>JANHQD010003142.1:12088-22984 GCA_024721195.1 Marasmius sp. AFHP31
TTCGTACCATAGAAGATCACTTCTGCAATCTCCTGTACAGTACGTCCTAACCATCCCTTTCTTCTGAAGTTACGCTAATCTATTTCAGAGTTGTACAAGCACTGGCCATACCACGAGGACTATTCCGCCAAGTTGACCGATCACAGCCTCATCCCTCGCATTCCCCTCGACCGTGAAAGGGAGGCCTTGTTAGGCTTGCTCCTTCAGCACTTCTTCCTAAGCCGACACATCTCCATCCATTGGGGTTTCGTCGCCTGTTTCGACTTCAGACAGGCCCCCATCTACTTCTATGAAGACAACCTGTCCGAGTACATCCCTCTCAAATCTCAGAACGTTATCGACATGGTTGCCGAGGCAATTGCTCGCGTAGGGTTCCTAGGTTCCCGTACGGCCTTTATCCCTGGAGCCACCCACGCCTGGATCGATTCCGTTGTCCACTGCATGGTCAATCCTCCTCCCTCGAAGTTGGAACCCAAACAGTTGACCTTCTTCCAGTACGACCCTCTCATGGCCCACTGGGTTACTCGTCCTTCCTGCCACCACAATCCCGTCCTCCACGAAGAGTTCTATCTCGACGAGTTAAACCGACCCGATTCTCCATCTGTTTGGAACTACCAATGCAATGATTCCGAGCTGGATGAGTACTTCGGATGGGACAAAGTTGCGGTCCACAACATGTGGGAGTAGGACCCTCTTTCCTTTAAAGTCATTCTAGACTCGTACATCTATCTCTCGTTTTGTTACTACTTTCGTAGCTATTCTATTTGTCTTCATCTTCAAGTTCCGAAGTTGATCATACTCTTCGACTTAGACGAAATAGATTCCACCCTGCTCGTACTTCAGTCCCTTATTATCGAATCTGAAGCTCTCTAGTCTTTGCCTTCTTCTAGTCATGCCTCGTCGGAAGTTCATAAGTTCATACAGTCCATCTGCTCTTCAGATGAGGCTCTTGCCCGATTCACATCGTCCGGCGTTCCTTCCTTTTATTCATTGGTCGCTCATTGTTATTGTCCAATCCTTCCCTTGGTCTGGTCACAGAGACTAGTCGATGTTCTGAAGTTTGTAGAACAGAGCGACCCATACAGGTTTCGGGTGCAGTAAGATGACTTAGTATTGTCTTATCCTTCTGCGCTAGTCCTGAACCTTTTACTAGCCGTTCGGGCTCACGCTAATACTAAATATACTTCAGAAATTATACCTTCTGAAGTTCCATAAATCGCTTAAAATTAAGCTAAAATTGTGAGTGCTAGTAGCAGGCACTACATCTCCCCCAAAGCAAATCTAGACCGTCTCCGGTCTATGGTTCACAGAGGAAATGTGCATCCTTCTAAACCAACTTTCCGTTTTGGGAATTTTCCCACGCCACTTAGCGATCCTCTAATCCTTTCAAATCCAACTGTTTGAAGCTCATATTCTTTTCAGGCTTTGTTGTTCATTCCCATCAATCAATAGAAGTCAAAGTGATCGGCGGTGCGGATCCGATTTACCCGGAACCCAGATCTATGCTTCTTTAGGCAGCTTCTAAGGCAAATCCTAGTTGGCTTGGGAATCCTTTCTCACTAAGTTCATATTTCAACTTAGATCGTTCAAATCCTATCCTTAGGTTCCAGCAGAACATTGAAGAACATTCCGAATGTCACGGGAGAGTTGAAGTTGATTGCTAAGGCGAGTCTAGCTGAGTCAACCTAGGGTATTTAACCCTCGCTCTCTCTTTCCCCGCTCTCATTCTCCTTTCCTCCTTTCTGTCACTATGTCGCCTCCTCTGTCCGTAGACTATCCTTTCCTTCGCGACTTCGATATCCCCGATCAGTTTATCCCTGCAGCCTGTGCTTTCGCCGATCTTCATCCTTTCCTCAACGATCCCAACCTGGTCGCATTCTCCGACGTTGAAAATGAGCTCGTCGAGATTGCCAATCATCACGCCACAACTCTCGTAGGTTTTACTTTCATTCTTTGCGTGTCTTTTTTCCTCAATCTTTTACTTTCAGCGCAAAATGTCCAGATATAAACCTTCGTTTGACGACGATTCCGATTCGTTCCCTGGTGTTGCTATGCTCACCATTGTGGAGCACACCAAGGAACTGGCCAGATCCAACTCGCCCTATAGCAAGGCTAGCTTTAGATGGTGGCCTCTTCCTGCCGCGTTGAAACAACTTAAAGACGAGGATTATCGAGTAAGTGTTCTGTATCCTTTCTTTCCGTTAATCTTCATTTTCTAACACCCTTTTCTCAGCCCTTCCCTTTTGGCTATTCTCTCAAAGATTGTCTCTTGAACTTCTTTTCTTCAAAACTTCCCAACACTCCCCCTCATCCTTCTGGAACAGTTGACCTGGAGGATTCCGACGAAGCATCATCACCCCCCAAGGTTTCCGCTCCTCCCAAATCTCGTACTGCGCCTCCAGTAGCTGTTGAACCAGTTCCCAGGCCAGCGTCTCCTCCCAAGACCACTTCTTCGGTTCCTGTCTCCAAGCCCCCGCAGGCTTCCTCTTCAAAAGCGACTCCTTCCACGGATCCTTCAAAGCCTTTTCTTGGTCCCGCATCCAAATCGCCGAGACGACCTCTGGCTGTTATGACAGCTTCCAAAGTACGTCCCTTTTCTTTCCTTCATTGTCTTATTGCTTTATCTTACTCTCTCTTGTCGTACAGGCTCCACTAAGCCCTCGTTCGGACAACAAAGTGGTAGAAGAAGAGGAGTCTTCGTCCGAGGATCAGAAGATTACACCTATTCCACCTCCTGTCCCATACGATCCTTCCTCCCAGTCGCGTAAATTCGTGCCGAAGTCTGTGGTGGCAGTCAACACTGTTCCCAAGGTCTGCACTCTTCATTCTTTAGACCTTCCCTTACTAATCGGTCCGCTTTAGCCCAAGCCATCTGATACTGCAGGTACCAAAGCTTCCCGCCGATGTAAAGAGCCCTCAGAAAAGCCCGAAGATAGAGGCTCCGAGCCAGCCGTACCCTCGATGGCAGCTTCTCCAGCGCAACCTCTTCTTTCCCCTTACTTTGGGTTCATGTCCACGTCTCAAGCTTTCCAAGGTGCAGGTCACGGTTCCCGCAGTTGCGTATGTTCCTTTCCTTTTATTCTAAAGTTCCATCCTTATCTTTCTATAGAAGCCTCGTCCATCTGCTGCCGCTGCATCAGATGCTGAAATGAACGATGGGAACGAAATAGAGATGGCTGAGCAGTCCCTGACTGGAGGCCTGCCTCTTGTACTTCCAACGGGTCCTACCAAGATGGTTGGTCATCGTTCGACCCTTGCTTCGGTGCGCAAGGCCGACCGACCCAAGACTCGCCCTTCCTCTTCATCTGCCAAAAGAAAGTCTGTTCCTTAGGCAGCTGGTAAAGGTAAAGCTGCGGCTTCATCCAAAGCCGTTAGACTTCCAGCTAAGCCGGTCGTGGTAAGTTCTTTCCTTTCTTCTACACCCTTTTCGTTGTCTAATTATCAACTTCCCAGATCGTTCCTCATTCTCGTAATTCTACCATTTTCCATCGTTCCTCTCAAGTGGACGACGAAGGGGAGGAAAAGGTCGTCGAGGACAAGTACTCAACCAGCAATATGGAGGTAGATGAGCTCGACGCCAGCGTGGATGATGACGACCAATACGTGTCCCATCAACCAGCAACCTGCGCCGCTCGCCACCGTCCGGGCAGAGGCTCCTCTCGCCCTTCTACTTCCAAAGTACGTTTCTTATTCATTCTCTTCATCTCTTTTCTTATACTAAAGTTCCTATAGGCTGCCAATCCCAAATCTTTGCAAGCCTCGAGTTCTAAGAGGAAGCTGGACGAGGTCTCCCCTCCTCCTAGCTTTCCTACCACTCGTTCTCACTCCGCCAAAGGCCGTAAAACTAGTCGCCTTCCAGCAGCCGACCAAGGTGCTCAGTCCGCAGAAGAAGAGGAAGCAGAGGAAGAGGATGAAGAAGGGCCCCCTCAGAAGAAGGCTCGACAATCCTCCCAAGGCACCTCTTTCGCTGCCCCTGGTCCACTTTCTCGCCGACGTAATGTCCAAGCCCAGTCGCGATCTAAAAGTCGCCCCGTGTTCAGTCCGCCTCCGTCACCTCCTCATACACCCGCTGATATACAGTCCAAGCCTCTGAGCGGTCTGCTCAGCAACAACCACAACGTAAGTTCCTTCTTATTTCCTTAAGGACTTTCTTCTTACTGAAGTTGCGCCTCAGCCCCCCGCCCTCTACCCTTCCCTTCCCAGCACCAATCATGTTGATTCTCGCAACATTGGCTTCAGGGATGGGCCTACTAGCTACGGGCTTACCCGTGATCTGGCAGGCGTGGATAACGGAGTACAGCGAAGTACATCCATTTATCTTTGTTTCCTTTTATTTATCCTAACCTTCCATCTTCAGAAGTTTGGGGTAACCTACGAGCCCCTACCCAGCTAGACATTAATGTCCGGGTGGTCAGCAACGCTCTGTCACCCATGCTTCTGGTGAGTATCCTTCATTTCAATTTCCTATTCAATCTGACTAAGTTTCTTTCTAGCGGACACCCGACAACTACGTTCCTTGTTGCACAAACTGCGTGCACAACCCCGACCAGTGTATCCCTTGCCCTCACACCGAGGAGAAACCTTCCAGGTCGCGCAAGTGTCAACCCTGTCAAATCTTGAAGATCTCTTGCTCCTTCGCTCTTGGGGCCGTTGAGACCGACCAACTCAAGAACTTGTACGCCACCTTGGGCGATTCAAGTGAAGCCGGTAAGTATCTTTGTCCACAGGTCTTTTCTTTATCCTAACTTCTTATATTCCAGGTATCGGATGCCAGATGGGAGAAATTGCCGAAGGCAGACGCATCGTCGAGAACCTCATCCGTTCTCGGGACTCGCTGAACGAGCAGATCAACCACCTGGCTTCTCTAGACACTGGCCGAGTCACTCGTCTCCGAGCTTCTTGTCGTGATCCCCGCAACGTTCTTCAGGTATTGATGTGCAACGAGCCCAACTTCGAGTGGAACATGCCCGTCATCCTCCAGCTGTGTGGTATCTTCAACTGGGAATTTTCTGAGTTCCCCGAAAACCTCATACTCGAGCACAACGAAAACGGCGAGTGTCAGCTTCACAACCCGACCACCAACGCTGTCCGTCTTCTTCCTTCCGACTTCCCCACAGGCAATCCTCGCCCTATCCTTTCTTCTGACACAGGTAACTTGGTAGCTCCCGAAGCTGCGGAGTCTCTTCCCAATGTTACCGCTTCCCCCGTTCCCGACAGTTCTCCTGTCAACTTCGACACCGAGATGGCCTCGGTTCCCTCTACAGTTGATGCGACTAATGCACCTGTAGTTACTGAACCTTCCGGGGTACGTTATTTTACTTCCATCTTCTTTCTTATCTTCGTAACTAACTCCCTTCGTCTCAGGAAGGTAGCTCATAGGTTGGTTTGTTTTGCGTCAATGTTGGGAATGATCCCCTGAGCCTGTCGCGGTTGTTATACATATTTTCATGTACAACTCTTAGTCCCTTGGACTATAAACAATTTCTGTACCAACTACTTGTAGTCCCGTCCCTCTAGGGACTTAAAATATTACTGTTTCGTGTGTTCTATATTCCGCGTGAATCTTAAGGACTCCGCATGTTTTTAAGGTTGCTGCCTCTTTGTTCGGCAACTTCCGACTCGTGGAAAAACTAAGTTCCTTAGTTCCTCCATCGCTTTTATTCTATGTTTTCAAAGTTTTCTGCCTAAATAGGTTTAATCCTTTTAGCCAATAAACTTCTGAGGTTCCCCTCGTTGGCGTATCATCTTCATATGGTGCCAACTTTCTTCCAGTCCGGCTGTTCATGAAGTCAAATCAAAATTTTGCTTCCGTTCAGCCACACTTGTCCAAATTCCATCAAATCGCGAAATTCTTCACCCTCTCCCCCAAAGCAAAAGAAATTCAACGTCCCCGTTGATAAGGACAGGTCCGGGAAAACCGGTTGCCTGTTAAAATTTCTCTGTCCGGAGATTTGGACTTAAAACTTATCTGATCTCCATATGCTTCAGAAGTATAAAAGGTCGTCTCTTCGTGGCTCTGAACTTCATCGACTCATCTGTGTCGTAGTTCTTCACCATTTCTTCCTGTACTACTTGCTCTCCAGTCAATCACCACTTCCACTCGTGCCACATGTCTTCTAAACCTAACGGTCGTCGCACTATTGGTGGTGGCAACGCCAGTTCCGAGGGTAGTTTCTTGCCTTGGGACGGTGATGCCTTCGCTACTTCCCTTAACGAGAAGGTGAAGGACGTTTGTGACGCCATTAGCAAAACCCCCAAGTTCGCTCCCCTCGTTGCTACTGATCTGCCGAACTTCCTAGTACGTTTCTAGTTTTCTTAAATTCTTTTTATTCTCATATCTCCTATCTCAGTCTCAGCCTGTCATTGCCAATGACCTGGCCGCTCACAAAGGCGCTCGCAAGGCCTTTCGCGTCGCCGTCGAATATGTCACTCTTGTCGCTAGCGAGCTCAAGAACTTCAGCCTCCCCAACTCCTTTCACAAGGTTCAGAACTTCGCCTCACTTGTTCAGCGTACTGCCAACAATCTCGAGAAAGAGAAGGCTGACAAGGACAAGGGTAACAACCCTCGCAAGCGCCGCTCTGTACGTGTCTCCACGCATCTTCCGAAGTTCATCGCTTATGCCATTCTTAGGGCAAGGAAGTCAAGAGCAAAGAGACCATCGAAGATTCCAGTGACTCTGAGGTCAAAGTAATCGACAAAGGTGGCGATGTCAACGTGCGTCTATCTAATATCTTTTGATCATTTGAGACTTAATCAAGTCTTCTGCAGATGGCCGACGGCATTAATTCCAGCATCTGGGCCAAAAGTCAGATCAACGTGGACGGCCTCTCCAACATCGTGAGTGGTTGGATCCAATCCCTCCCTATGAAGTCAACTCTTATGCCATCAAACCAGAAGAAGGGCGCCATCACCCGTGCCTCCACGGTGAGTATCCCTTACTCCGCCGTTCCCGGCATCTGTACTTCATCCAACTCGTACTCAAAGGCTCTATATTATCTTTCTAAGGCTCGCGGTAAACTTCCTGCCTTCAAGAAAGCACGCTTTGAGCCCAACTTCAGCAACCTCCAAAACAAGACCGCTGGTTCGTTTTAATTTCTTTGTATCATTTATCCGTTCTGATATTCCCTCAGAAGAAGTTCAGGAACGCCTTTCTGAAGCGCAGCAGGTTGCTAGGTTCACTGCCCTCGTTCCCTTTCTTAACTTGGAAACGTTGGAGTCCCCTACCTACCTATCCATTGCGAACTTCTTGAAGTCCGAACTCAACACTCTTGCCCACGCTACCAGGTATTACGGCGGGCAGTACACTTTCGTTCAGAAGCAGTTGGAAGAGGTGAATCGTATTCATCTTTCTAAGCTGGGTCTGAACAACGCAGGAACTGCCGAAGATGCCAATGCCAGCGTTCCCGAGACCGTTGCCGGTGCTTCCGGGTCTTCCAACAATTAGAATACTCTTTGCCGACTTGTTCCTAGCATAGTGCGATCTGATAACAGTGTTTTCCGGACTCAAAAGGAGTCCTGTCTTTACATTCTCGTGAAAGTGCCTCATTTCAGCGAAAACTGAGCGCCATGTCTACCCTTTTACCCTTCGGTCTTTTCTGGTAGCCCAAACACTCATCCATCCTAGTCTCTGATGGTCAATAGGCTTCTGTTATCAAAAACTTGTCCTAGCCATCGACATTGACCAAATCGGGAGTCAAACCCGAACTCTCAGTGATACAGGAGGGCAATTCTTTTAGGACCCGATACCGAGGTCTTCCTCTAGACTATGCGGTCGTTATCCCTTGATCTACCTTTCTTGTGTACATATCCTTTCGTCATCCTTACACGTGTTTGAGCCTGACCCCTTTTTCTTGGTCAGATGAGACCCACGTCCCCGTGCTGTTTAATAAGGCAAAAAGTCATGAACCTGTGCATCCATCGACCGAATCGGGAGTCGAACCCGAACCTCCAGTATACACTTGCGCAATGGGCTCCCACAAAGTCTTACCGACGTCAACCTCTTGACTATTCGGTTGTTATGTGGATAGTTACTTTTCGCTAAGTCATATGGTTTTCCATTCCGCAGAATCTCCCCCAAAGGCAAAAGCTCTCAACCTCTCAGTCGGAAGATCCCGTTAATAATCGTTCTCTTTTATTCTGTAGATACTGCGCCTCAGCCTTCCACTAGACCTCCTGATCCCGGGAAATACTTCCCGTGGTTCAAAGTACCCTAGGTACTAACTGAATAGTGTCCAACACTTGCGCCCAAATATCTTTTCCAGCACGCATCCCTACTTTAAACAGATTCACATCTTTTATTTCTCTTTTATTGTTCGTTCTTACAGACCTTCTTGGTCCATCATTCTCAGCTTCATCTTCACCTACTTCTTCCGTTGGGACTTCATCATCTTCATGCTCTTCAAAATCCCCTTTCAGAGAAGGCAAGTTTGGGAACACGAAGTCCACTTTGTCGTGATCTTCATCATTCTCATCGTTGACTAACTCTTCTAATTGTTCCTTCGGAACATCGATAAGTTCCTGAATGTTCTCTGGAAGTTCCAACGGTTTATATCTCGAGACGTGTGGCAGCACTCTGAAAGCCGCCACTTTCCCTCTCAACACAGTTCCATCCATTTGAGCCAAGATATAGGATCCCCCTTTGGTTCGTCTGATTACTATCAGAGGTCCTAGGTACCTCGGGCACATCTTTCTATCCAAGTTCATATCTATCGGGGAATTCCGCACCTGCACCAACGTTCCTGGGGTGAAATTATAATTTCTTAGACGATTCTGATGTTGTTTTTCGAACTGCCGCAGAGCTTTCCTTTTATTGGCATCCACCCTAGTAATCATATCCTCCACATGAGTTCGGTGTTTAGCCAAAGCCACAGCTCGAAAGCCGAGAAGCTCCCCATGAGTAAGAATGCGTTCAGGCGTCTTTACCAACCAGGTCGACTCTACTATATCCAAAGGTAGGATCGGTTCTGCCCCGGTTACCAAGAAATATGGCGAACATCCTAAGCCTCGTCGAGCAGTTACTCGATCAGCCCAGAGGACCGGTTTAAGAAACCACCACCATTTCTTTAGATCATCGTTAGTGGCGCGAACTAGTGCCTCTTGCAATATCAGGTGCGCACGCTCAATCTTTCCATTTGCCTGGGAGTTATATGGCGATATCTTTATGCCTCGGATCCCATATTTCTTCTCGACCCAATCTAGCACATTTACCATCTGTGGGGCGTTATCCGAAACTATTTCTTCCGGACAACCCCACCTACAAATGATATCTTCGAATAGCCACTCTCCTATACTCCGAGCATTCTCTTTTCTGACTGCCCGTGCTTCAGGCCAACTACTAAGCGCGCATCGTCCGTGTATAATGTTCTGACACCCGTTGCTTGCGGGCGTCATCTTCATTACATCTATATGTATCTTCTGAAATAATGACGGGGTGTACGTCAACGTAGGAGGCAACTTCTGCAAGGTCATCGTCCTTTCTTGGCAAGTTCTGCACGACTTGATGAACCAGTCCACGTCAGCCTCAATGTCCGGCCACCAGAATCTTCTGTCTATTAGATCCATGGTTGCATATAAGCCCTTGTGTCCGCACTTATCATGTGCCGCGGAAATCATCCAGACACGTTTTTCTTTGCTAACTATCAACTTGTGTTGACCCGTGCCTTCCATATTTAACTTGTACAGCCTATCATCAAACAAAGCGTATCGACTACACTTCGATATAAATTTCTGCTTAGCCGACTTCGGCATATGCAGAGTATTAGACAGTGGAGTTTCTAAGTATTTTCTGATCTTCAGAAGTTCGTAATCTTGACTCTTAGCATGCTCCGACCGGTGATCTTCCGAGTATGGATTCTCATCTATCCATTCTTGAGTCGGTTGTGGCGGGACCACCCAGTAGTTCGAGAAGCATTCCACAACTTCCGGCCCAAACTGGCGCATATGTTCTCGTACTTGACAAGTCCAGACGCGGGATTCTTCTTCCACCTGTTCCAACTCTTCCCGAAAATCTTCCTCAGACGCTGCCAGCTTGAACAAATACCCTCCCCGCGCGTCAATGGTATGTTTGTATTCATCAAAGTCGTACGGGTATGACGTTTCCCCTTCCCCTACAGTAAAAGGAATAGGTTCCCCATCATCTTCGTCCCAAGCAGCATCCTCTTCTTCTACTCCTCGAGGCGTCGAAACACCTTCCGGAGGTGGTCGTGACAAACCGTCTGGTCCATGAATTGTACCTTTGACATGTACCAGTTCGAACTTGAACTTCCGAATTTCCTCTATCCATCTGTTTATAGTAGCGTTCGGTCCACAGCTGGGATTGTCTAACATTCCTTTAATGTAACTCGCATCAGTTTCAATTATCAACGGTCTACAGCCGTAGGTTTGATAGAATGTCGCCTGCAATGCCAACTTCAGACCAAACAACTCTCTCTTCGGTTGCGAAAATCTGGCCTCCCTCTCATTCAGAGGTATCGATCCAAACCAGTTGTAATGTTTCTTCTTAGGGTTGTCCGGGTCCAACTGATACAGGATGAACCCAACCGCTTGCCAAGACATATCTACCGCAAGGACTAAACCTTTCGGATTATGGATATCAATGGGTCTCAGAGCCGGAGCATTACGAATCGCCTCCTTTAGCGTTTCTACCGCTTCATACTCTTCATCCCCCATCTCAAACACTACCGACTTAGAAGTGAGTCGATTCAAGGGTCTAGTAATCTTCGCATAGTCCTTAATGAACTGCCGAAGTTGAACCGCTGTGCCCAAAAACGACTTAATATCCGTTTTGTCCCGGAACTTGGTGGGGTCCCAAGATAAGATTGTGTCCGCGAACCTTTCTACCGGTTTCTCTCCCTCATAGGAGACCCGATGTCCAAGCACATCTCCTTCCGAGACAC